>AYEL01085690.1:0-30595 GCA_000484575.1 Olivierus martensii
AGTATTTAATGAATTGACTAATCTATCAAGTTGATAATTATAAATATATATATGAAACAATTAAAAAAGAACGAAAATACAGAAAAAGGAAAACTATTATGGTATATTGAATAAAATTAAATGAGGCATTAAAAATTGTATGTGGAAAGTCTAATATTCTTACGTTTGGGTCCCGTGACACTATATATGAAACAATTAAAAAAGAAGAACGAAAATACAGAAAAAGGAAAACTATTATGGTATATTGAATAAAATTGAGGCATTAAAAATTGTATGTGGAAAGTCTAATATTCTTACGTTTGGGTCCCGTGACACATGACTGGTACACAAGTATGCTCGAATCGACTCCGACTTACTACTCATATTATAATTTTCGTCAACACATTGATGTATTACATCACTGAGCTGAAAATATCATTTATTTCTAACTAATTGATATATATAATATTATAAAATTAAACTTGTATATAAAATTAATGGGAAAGCATCTAAAATGTTAATATTTTCGAACCTTAATAATTGATGGTAGATATACATCCAAAAGAATGCATTCAATGAATCTTAACGAATATTCCGTAGGTTGATCTGCAATAAATCAATAAATATATGAAAATTTAAATAATTTTTTTTTCCAAAAATCATTAAACTAAAGAAATAAAAATAAATGTTACAGCAAACAAGTTTCAGAATATATTCTGTAGTAAAGAACTCCCTAAGTCTTTCTCTGGTTATGGTTCGAACACACCAGATGAAAGCTAATAAGAAAAAAACTGCAATTATTTTCTTCATATTCTTTTATCCTCTTCGAACAGCTGAATAATATTAAGTACTGTTAGAGGTGTAGTTTCCTTTATGTAAACAAAAATAAAGCTTTTAATAAGCCAATTATATTTAATTTTTTATCAGAAGTCGGATATCGTTAGCAACTTCCACCTTCAGTTTAGGAAATTATAGAAAGGAAACCGAAAAAAAATTATTTTATTTTAATATTATATCGTTTTGTTATAAAATGAGTGTTCATCTTTTTTAATTGTCTTTCTTTAATGAACTAATTCAGTATTAATTAAAAATTATACAAATGCTACAAACAATAATGATGAGGCTCATTTCGGAAATCTAATTATTTGAAATAAGATGGCGTGGGGATAAGAACTTAGTTGGGGCAGGTGCATTATCAGGCTATTTTATTATAAGATAAGCGAAATTTTGCTACTTGATATTGCAGTAAGCTATTACAAGTTAATATCAACCTAATGATGAATGATGCAATTCCAGCAATTACATCAATCTTTATAAAAGCGTTGTGTCCGAATAGCATACACAAAAGTTTGACAGTACCATAAAAGTGCAATAATTCTTAGGATAACTTCATATTAGGAGCTATTTTTTTAGTAAATATGAAGAATATTGATTAAAGTTTACAGTAAATAAACAATATTTATTGATATTTAAAATTTTTTTGAGAAAAATCCTGATATACACTTCCACCGTAAATATTGTTATCTGGGACAAGTACAAATCGTCACTTTGGGATAATTGAGTATTAGGCTTTTCTTCCCACACAACATGTTCATTTTTTATTTTTTCGTATTCTTCAATTTAATTTGTTTATTAACTTTTTATATTTTGTATATAATATGATTCGCAACTACATCAGAAAAACCAACAGGGAGATTATTCAAAAGAAATGAAGGAAACTGTGAACTGTTAACGTTGTCGAGATGATGATTGATAAATGCAAAGATATGAATTAAAATATTCGTATAAACCATTTTTTATTTGATAAAAAATATTTTTTCATATTAAATAACAAAATGTGTGGTTTGTACAGTATATTGCAAAAAGTTTTGTGCATAGCGGTTAGGGGCAGGAAGCAGCGGAAGTACTTGGATTATAAAGTCTGGAAAGTGGCTGTAGAGCTGCAGGGAAGAAATGGACCATTCCTGTTCTAAGGGGGTGGGCAGTATTGATAGAGGAGAGAAAGACGATGACGTTACTGACAAAACAGCTCGCTCATAAAAGTTTTGCCGTATTCTTCTAGCAGCTGAATAATGTTTTAAGAGATTTGTTGTAGCAAGTAATTGTCGTTTTGCTACAACAGTTTCCTTAAAGCATAAAAGATAAGAAATTATGTTTCTTCGACGCCATAAAGTTATATTACAGGAAATATTATGAAAACGGAAGTGACAAATTATATAATAATAAAAGTGGATGTTTGGAATATTATAAATGTTATTAACTGTTTCCGTCTAATAAGTAATTATTTAAAATTTAATGGAGGAATAGAACACGTTTATTGGCGTTTAATTAAATCGTTCATTAGATATGTAAGATTTTCCGTTTTTGAATTAGTTTCTGTATAAACTATTGTTTTTAAGGTCGTAAACGACAACTAGTGAATTTATTATGTAACATTTAACGATAAACATGAACTATATCATTAGGAGGGATACCAGTATAGTATTTAATGAATTGACTAATCTATCAAGTTGATAATTATAAATATATATATGAAACAATTAAAAAAGAAGAACGAAAATACAGAAAAAGGAAAATTATTATGGTATATTGAATAAAATTAAATGAGGCATTAAAAATTGTATATGGAAAGTCTAATATTCTTACGTTTGGGTCCCGTGACACATGACTGGTACACAAGTATGCTCGAATCGACTCCGACTTACTACTCATATTATAATTTTCGTCAACACATTGATGTATTACATCACTGAGCTGAAAATATCATTTATTTCTAACTAATTGATATATATAATATTATAAAATTAAACTTGTATATAAAATTAATGGGAAAGCATCTAAAATGTTAATATTTTCGAACCTTAATAATTGATGGTAGATATACATCCAAAAGAATGCATTCAATGAATCTTAACGAATATTCCGTAGGTTGATCTGCAATAAATCAATAAATATATGAAAATTTGAATAATTTTTTTTTCCAAAAATCATTAAACTAAAGAAATAAAAATAAATGTTACAGCAAACAAGTTTCAGAATATATTCTGTAGTAAAGAACTCCCTAAGTCTTTCTCTGGTTATGGTTCGAACACACCAGATGAAAGCTAATAAGAAAAAAACTGCAATTATTTTCTTCATATTCTTTTATCCTCTTCGAACAGTTGAATAATATTAAGTACTGTTAGAGGTGTAGTTTCCTTTATGTAAACAAAAATAAAGCTTTTAATAAGCCAATTATATTTAATATTTTATCAGAAGTCGGATATCGTTAGCAACTTCCACCTTCAGTTTAGGAAATTATAGAAAGGAAACCGAAAAAAAATTATTTTATTTTAATATTATATCGTTTTGTAATAAAATGAGTGTTCATCTTTTTTAATTGTCCTACTTTAATGAACTAATTCAGTATTAATTAAAAATTATACAAATGCTACAAACAATAATGATGAGGCTCATTTCGGAAATCTAATTATTTGAAATAAGATGGCGTGGGGATAAGAACTTAGTTGGGGCAGGTGCATTATCAGGCTATTTAATTATAAGATAAGCGAAATTTTGCTACTTGATATTGCAGTAAACTATTACAAGTTAACATCAACCTAATTATGAATGATGCAATTCCAGCAATTATATCAATCTTTATAAAAGCGTTGTGTCCGAATAGCATACACAAAAGTTTGACAGTACCATAACTGCATTATCAGGCTATTTTATTATAAGATAAGCGAAATTTTGCTACTTGATATTGCAATAAACTATTGCAAGTTAATATCAACCTAATTATGAATGATGCAATTCCAGCAATTACATCAATCTTTATAAAAGCGTTGTGTCCGAATAGCAGTAAGCTATTACAAATTAATATCAACCTAATGATGAATGATGCAATTCCAGCAATTACATCAATCTTTATAAAAGCGTTGTGTCCGAATAGCATACACAAAAGTTTGACAGTACCATAAAAGTGCAATAATTCTTAGAATAACTTCATATTAGGAGCTATTTTTTTAGTAAATATGAAGAATATTGATTAAATTTTACAGTAAATAAACAATATTTATTGATATTTAAAATTTTTTTGAGAAAAATCCTGATATACACTTCCACCGTAAATATTGTTATCTGTGACAAGTACAAATCGTCACTTTGGGGATATTTATTGATATTTAAAATTTTTTTGAGAAAAATCTTGATATACACTTCCACCGTAAATATTGTTATCTGGGACAAGTACAAATCGTCACTTTGGGATAATTGAGTATTAGGCTTTTCTTCCCACACAACATGTTCATTTTTTATTTTTTCGTATTCTTCAATTTAATTTGTTTATTAACTTTTTATATTTTGTATATAATATGATTCGCAACTACATCAGAAAAACCAACAGGGAGATTATTCAAAAGAAATGAAGGAAACTGTGAACTGTTAACGTTGTCGAGATGAAGAAAGTTAGCAAATACACAGAACTTTCAGAAGAAATTAAGCATCTCTGGGGAATGCAAAAGGTAGTTATAGTACCCACTCTCCTCCACAGGAGTAATCCCTCACACATTACACAAAAGCCTCAAAGCATTAAACATCTCTGGGGAATGCAAAAGGTAGTCACAGTACCCATCATTCTCTCCCCTCTGGGGAATGCAAAAGGTAGTCATAGTACCCATCATACTCTCCTCCACACAAAAGTAATCCCTCACACACTACACAAAAGCCCTCATTCTCTCCTCCACAGGAGTAATCCCTCAAACATTACACAAAAGCCTCAAAGCATTAAACATCTCTGGGGAATGCAAAAGGTAGTCACAGTACCCATCATTCTCTCCCCTCTGGGGAATGCAAAAGGTAGTCATAGTACCCATCATACTCTCCTCTACAGAATTAATCCCTCACACACTACACAAAAGCCTCAAAACACTAGATCTACAAAGAAATCCCTCATACATTACACAAAAGCCTCAAAACACTAGATCTACATCCAAAGAACATAACATTACACAAAAGCCTCAAAACACTAGATCTACATCCCAAGACATACATAATACTACAAAAAGCATCTCTACTGTGCAACATAGTAAGAAAGTTTCTCAGCACTGACACAGACAGTTAACACATGACATACATAACACTACAAAAAGCATCACTACTCAATACATGCAACGTTTCTCAGCATTGACACAGACAAGAACTCACAGTTAAACATCACAAGTAGCTATGTCTTGATTCGTGTCCGACATAGCACTTTGTCTCTATTGCGATCCGTTTTAGATCGTATCACTTATCGTTAATCCTAACTGGAAAGACTCGTCGATCATCGAATTTGGCCTTGAAAGTTCTTTCTTTGAAAAGAGTATAGTCACGTCGAAAACGTGACTATACTCTTTTCAAAGAAAGAACTATGACTAGGTGTGTGATATGCTTGGTGTTGGTGACTGTTCACGTGATAACACATAAAGGAAGTAGTATAGGCCTAGCTGGTCAAGTTAGAATAGACCATCGTACATGCAAAATTTCTCCACTTGCGGCGCCACCTACATCGTTGGTATCACGGAGTAATAATACATGGAGACGAAACTCCATAGACCCTAATGTTAAGTTTGCGAGTAAACTTTTTAATTGCGCCATCTAGTAATCGTTTTATGAACTATTTCAGAAAACGGCTTCGCTGTACTCTGTTGCCTCAACTGTCATTTTGTAATTTTCATTTTATTCAAGTACCATTAGTATATATTTTACATTTCAGTTTTTTGTAATTTATTTTTTTTTATCTCTGTGAATAACTATCTAAATGATGTTTATTCATTAGCCATTAGTAATGATCACAACGATGACAATTGATATAATTGACATACTTATGATTTTTTGATGTGGCTTTTGGCATTTTAACGACAACCCTACAGAGCTTTGTTTTACGAATAACGTAGATGACTAACTTAGAAAGAATTGCAATCGATCTTTAGAACTATGTAGAACCTCTTTTATCTTATTTTATACTGGACAGTTGAATATTTATACAAAGTTGCCAACACCTAATTTACGTATTGAGAGAATGCCCTCTTATCTCTTAATAATTCAGTTATTGCCAGTAATTTCTTACAGCCAATTGATAACAAAAATATTTGCTACGCTAACACGAGTGTTAATAAAACTTTAAAGTGTAAAAATATGATTAAGATAACTTTCTGTGAAATGTATTTCGTCACTCTAGATATTCCTGTCTACCCTGGTTACTAGGCAATCAGGCTCATTGCTTGTGCCACTGTGTATCTTACGTTATCAGATCCTGAACGAATGACTAGAGTTGTTTTTTTGTTCTGCGGGTAAGCCAAACCTTTTCCCTTCATGCACAAAACTTTTTGCAATATACTGTACCCTTTCTATACCAGTTTTGCTACGCCATGTTATACTTGTCTTGTTTATACCCTTTTCGAAGAAAGATGACCTGTCTTATATGGTAAAGAGCTTATGGATGGCAAAGGTCAAGTCATTCAATAGAATAGCCGGTTTCTGTTTCGTTCATCCAATAGCAGTTTACCTTTTATCATCCGTAACAATTTGAAATGTTTATTATCTTTTAAAAAATTGTCGAATTAATAATTCATATTTCATAATTTGCTATTAAATATTAAACTAAATCTCTTATCGCTAAAAATTAAATAAATACAACGAATGGTATCACCGTCCATTAGTATTTAGCAGTAATGGCGGATAGTATAGTTGTGTGCAAGCGAGGAGAAACATTGCACAGTCCAGCTAGAAATATTATTTTAAACGTATTTAAATATTTTACAAGACAGAAATCTATTCGAAGTGATATTTTTAACGAAACTTCACTAGCTACTGGTGTTTCTGTATCAACAATTAAAAGAATTGCAATTGAAAGAAATTTTTAAAATAAATTTTCAAATTATAATTAATTTTAACATTCATAAAGTAAAAATTGAAATATTTTAATCTGATTACTATGTTTTAATTCAAATATCAAGTCGAAATTGGTAATAAATTCTCTATTGCGATCCGTTTTAGATCGTATCACTTATCGTTAATCCTAACTGGAAAGACTCGTCGATCATCGAATTTGGCCTTGAAAGTTCTTTCTTTGAAAAGAGTATAGTCACGTTTTCCTAGGAAATGACTAGAGGGTCTGTGATATTGCTTGGTGTTGGTGACTGTTCACGTAATAACACATAAAGGAAGTAGTATAGGCCTAGCTGGTCAAGTTAGAATACAGGTAGGTCATGAATTACCAGTTATTTTATAAATAACGTGATTAATTAAATCACTTTTCTAAGGTCAGATGGATCTAAACATGCAACATTAATTTTGATAAAATTAAATACAGTAGTTCTATGTTTAAATTTGCGTTATAAATTTTTAAAATTTATTTAATAATTTTTCTTAAAGAAAAGTTATAAGTAATTAGATGTATGTGGATAAGACATCATCTGAATTTTATATTTGTGTTTGTCGATATTTTCCAATATATTTTGTAAATTATAATGTACAATCATCCATGTGGACAACCAACAAACACGTGGTTCAACTTATAGTCTGTTCAGCCTAACCTTGTGCATGACCTTGGAGGCAATCCGGCTACCTCATCTCTACCGAAGTATCCTTCCGCGTTACTCGTCTCGTATCCGTGTTGACTTGGGTATGTGAATGTCATAATACAATTTATAAGTACCAAAAGTGTAATCTGTAAAATATCACAAAAAAACAAATTCAATCTGAAATATTGTACAGTACATTTGGCCAACACTTTTCAAAGTTAATGGCTCTGAAAACAGACGTTTAATAAGACAGCTCAGATGATGAAATTTTTGTCTGTTTTGAGTAGGCGATGTCGTCAATAAGCGTGCTACGAAGATTCCCATTCGTCATTATTGTCCGTTTCATCGTCCGAGCCATTTATGGAAAACATTAAAGGTTCTATCACATTTTCTTCTATGAATCTGTCCTTTTCCCAGCTTATATTTCAGCCAATAACAAGTATTCCTAACCAACGATCTTTATTTTTTGAAAATAAGACGAATAATTTGCTACTAAAAACCCTTAATATTTTGACTTGTTTTAATGAAAGAAATATAACTAAATTATTAACTATATTTTCTTAGAAAACAGTAACCACTTCCAGAAATACTTTGCGCGGATTGCCTCCAAGGTCATGCACAAGGTTAGGCTGAACAGACTATAGCTATATAAGTTATTGATTAATACAGCTAAAAAATTTCTGCACATTTGGTAGCCTAATTGTTCATTGCTCAAGATATTTTATAACAATTTTATTTTCCATCGCTCATATAACTATATAAATTTAATAATTATGAAAATAACCTCAACATATGGCGCGAAATGAAGTAATAGTTTCAAACTTGCGGTGTAACAAAGGACTCGATGATTCACAAATTCGTATGGCATATTTAAACTTTATAGTAAATTACTGTACATCGCACTTTGCACTTTGTTTTCCTTAATGGGAAGAGATCGGCTCTTTAAATATATTTACTGTATTAAATCTGCTAAATATTCTTGAATTTCCGTTTTTTCAAAATTCAGTATTAAAATCATAAATGGCTTTTTGATCTTGATGATATACAAATTCGTATGGCATATTTAAACTTTATAGTAAATTACTGTACATCGCACTTTACACTTTGTTTTCCTTAATGGGAAGAGATTATGCAGCGGCTCTTTAAATATATTTACTGTATTAAATCTGCTAAGTATTCTTGAATTTCCGTTTTTTCAAAATTCAGTATTAAAATCATAAATGGCTTTTTGATCTTCCAATATGTTTAATACTGCTCAAGAAATATAAAACTGGTCAGGCATCCATCCAGATTTACCAGAATATAAATGGTTACTTTAATTAGTAGAAGACTGCACAAGGAAACAATAACATTACCTCTAGGCAGAAAAAAGAAGTTTTCGTACTAGATATTAAAATACCTATAGGGTAGCTTCCATGGTAGTTCCTTATAGAGCTCGATATAAGCTCTAAAATTTTACTTGTTGTAAAATCTTTCAATCATTTTTTAATAAATAATATTAGCTGTAATAAGAATTGAATTAGTGACGAGAAACGGAGAGAGATATTTTATTATTCCAACTTGTTTAATAGAAAAGAAAATACAGTATTTTTATTATATGAGTTTGGATAGTTAAAACTTTATTTTCGATTATATGGGTTGGAAAAAGAATTGAGTGCATAATCAAAAACAAACTTTATTATAATCCTTTTTTTATTCTTTATAAATTTCTCAAATTTACAATGATTAGTGTTTAATTGGAGACTCACTGTATCCCTTTTCACACTGCAGTATAATAAGGTCACCAACGAAGGTCATCGGAGCCTGACCTTGGAAGTTCATTTTATTGGTTTGACTTGTAGCAGTAACACTGGGACACTGCAATATCCACTTCAGTCACTGTGACAAGCTAATATACTGATATACTGTATGAGTTCCGCATATGTAATAGACAAGGTGTCAAAATGTGTGATATACTGTTTATTTTAGTATGACTTAGTTCTCTGGAAAAATCACTTTTCAAAAATAGAACAAACAATGAAAATAACTTTCATGTACGAATATAATTATAATAATAATTTCAGCATAATATCGAAATATTATTATATCATCATATTATTATTATATTTGATAATATTATTTAGATGATCACATAATAATATGACATAGATATTATAGTTTAGAAATATTTGATTATTAAAAATTATTATTTATAATAAATATTTAAACGTAAATTTTTATGAATATACTCTCTATTCTGTATGAATGTATTTTTGTAATTGTGCTATATATAACTTTTCAACTGAAATATTTTATTTTTGAATCGATATTAACCAAATGAAATATTTGCTTTTTTATAGAATAATCAAAAAAGACAATTGTAAAAAATGTCAATTTTTAAAAATTATTCCGATCCCGCATCTACTGTATATTGACTAACCTAAACTCAGTAACTGAAATGATCCTGAACAATTTAAGTAATTCTGAATTAATAAAATGTAAATTGGTCTGTTCGTTCTGGAAAGAAATAATAGAAAAAATTTTGAGTGGAAGAATAGTCATTGTTACTAAGGTATGATTTTTATTATTACTTTATCTTAAAAATATATTTTTTGTGGTTTATTTTATAATTTTTAAATGTTTACGATTATATTTTGTTCATATTTCATTATACAATTTAGATTACACAATGAATTATATGTTTAATCATTTTAGATAATTTTAGATAAAAATAAAATATATCATCAAAACCATGTTTAATGGCATCATCTGCACATTGAATACTATATAATCTTTTAAATTATTTAATAAATTATTACTCAAAAGTTTGCACTTCGAGCAAAAGCCAGATTAATCGATGTGAAATCAAAATTAATTTTGATGAAATGATCTTCCTGCTAGATTCTTTAAAAATAAAATTTCAAAAGAAATACTATATCTCCAAAATTTGGAACTAGCCATAACTGTTAAAATATGAGCATCAGCTTTAATGCCCTATCGAATATCATTAAAATCTATTGAATCTTTTAAACTAATTATTATATATTTTTATGAAATTTGGTTAAATTTCTCCCATTAAAGGTATGCCCCATTATTTAACACTTTAACTTTGACTATTTAAAGTTATATATTTTTATGAAATTTGCTTAAATTTCTCCCATTAAAGGTATGCCCCATTATTTAACACTTTAACTTTGACTATTTAAAAATGGCGGACCTTCACACTTGTGAGATACTTTACTAGATATAGCATAAACTATTCACTAAATTTCTATGTAATTTAATAGAAAAGTCAAATCGTTGCTGATGATTTAGATGACATGTTAATTATTCCTTTAACAGCCATTTATTAAAAAATACAGGCGCTGCTGATGATGATTTAGATGACATGTTAATTATTCCTTTAACAGCCATTTATTAAAAAATACAGGCATACTAATTTCAAAAGTTTATTTTTAGCTTTTAATTATAGCGCAGTAACTAAATACAGTACACTATTTTGTTACAAATGATTCTATGAATATAAAAATTGAATAAATGGTCACAACGTTGTTATAAATTTAATTCGTATTTGCAAATCTTGTCTTTCGTTTATTCTCATTTCTTCTATATCACGAGTTTTACTTTACAGAAAATACCATTCAAGCTCTCTAAACATGGAATTGCACAGCCAAAACTACTACTGCCATTTTTGGATCTCCGACAAGATGTCCAATTTGTAACCGAATTTTCGCAATTTTATAAACTAGACGACAGAATTTCAGATGAAGAAAGTCATCATCTTCCCAAAATTAGCTCTATGACCAACGGATATATTCTAGGTAAACATTCAGATATTTTCCTAATATAATTATTTTTATGAATATTAAACGCAGTTTCATCTTTCTACTTTTAGATAGTTTCATCGATAAAATGGATTCCTGCCAGCCTCTACCATCGAATGGCTTAATCGATACTCAGATAGCCATATTTCCTTCGCATCCCGAAGTAATACTACATCACTTCTTCTTTTATTCGGAGCAAATCTATGGTAGAGAAAGAATATCAAATCTAATAGAAATAACAAATGTGCCAAAAGACGAACAGAAATGCATGCTGTTGTTCATGAACGAGAGATTTGAATCTAAAAAAAGTGTTATATTCTCTAATATGACTATACCATCTGTCGTATTATCCAGTGTCTCTTCTTCTCATAAACATTGTGGCATAATTTTTTCTGGAAAACGTCTGAATGCTTTCATACTCAAAATGTGGGACGAAGAACCGACGTTCTCAAAATGTGTCAAAGAAATGCGAAAGTACAATATCAATTATCATAATTGCGTGGCATTTTTGTTCAGCAATTGCAGATGCCGTTGCACGAAACGAAATGGGATTTTCTCATTGTTTAAAGAATGGTTTCCTGAAGTGCCCATTTTGTTCTTTTCTAACGTGCTTTTATACGATTTGACAAAGTCTGAATCGAATAAAATTTACATTGAACAGCAACATGATGGAATGCTATATCCTCCAGTGACAGAACTGATTGTGTTATTATGGATAGCTTGAAATGTCATTATTTATATAGTAATAAAATATATATGTTTTATATTTTAAATATTTATATGTAGCCTATATATTGTATATAGTTGTCAAAAACAAATATGTCTATCAAAGAGTTTTAACATTTAATATGTCTTTAAAATCATTTGTCCATTCGTGTCTTAATTTTTAGTTAATAATTCAGCAACGAGCCATAAATTTTCTGAACATTGATATCTATAATCTATGGAACCATAGCCATAAACAAGTTTTATAGCTATGGTTAAACATCGAAATAAAAAATTATAGAATAATGATCAGAATGAAAACCAGTTGAAGGGAGAAATTAAAATGATTTTAAATGATTTATACAGCAAAACCAGATAATTCATGTGTTGGAAAATGAATTACCGTATTTGTTTAAATTATGGAAATTATTGAAAAATTTTCTTTGATAAGTGGTAAGATATGCATATTTAATTTTATTATTAATATTACCAATATTAAATGGATAAAAGTCAATATATATGAGTAAATTTTCATCCGACTCTCAGAAAGGAATTTCATAACTTAAATATTGCAATAAATTTAACTTCTATTGAAGGATTGGTGAGAAACCGTGATTGACATATGTATAGTAATATATCTTTATATAATAATATAATTATTTTGAGAATCACTAATTAGTTTATGAGTATATTTACCTGATAATGATAAGTGTTGAGAAGTAATAATTTATCTTGTAAAATCAGTAACCATAATGATAGTCCATCCGTTATTTTGAACTGAAACACCGAGTTAAGAAATTCTTGGTACTGTGTTCTCTAACTGCTAGATTGTTGTGGAAATCCTAAGAAGGTATGCTGCTGGATAAGGTGTTACAAACCTCAACAATTATTATTTTTCCAATTTGTTACTTAAGACGATAAGTTATAAGTTTTTTTTTATATTATTAAGGTATAATTACGAGTTCAGGTTATATTGTGGATACGCATGGAGGTTGTCAAGTACTGGTGCAAATTTTTATATTATTTTTAGCAGTTAACATATAGCCTATTCAACTATTGATAGAAAACCCCGTAGCCTATATAATGTATATAGTTGTCAAAAACAAATATGTCTATCAAAGAATTTTAACATTTAATATGCTTTTAAAGTCATTTGTCCATTCGTGTCTTAATTTTTCGTTAATAATTCAGCAACGTGCTATAAATTTTCTGTACATTGATATCTATAATCTATGGAACCATAGCTATAAACAAGTTTTATAGCTAAGGTTAAACATCGAAATAAAAAATTATAGAATAATGATCAGAATGAAAACCAGTTGAAGGGAGAAATTAAAATGATTTTAAATGATTTATACAGCAAAACCAGATAATTCATGTGTTGGAAAATGAATGACCGTATTTGTTTATATTATGGGAATTATTGAAAAATTTTCTTTAATAAGTGGTAAGATATGCATATTTAATTTTATTATTAATATTACCAATATTAAATGGATAAAAGTCACTATATATGAGAAATTTTCATCCGACTCTCAGCAAGGAATTTCATAACTTAAATATTGCAATAAATTTAACTTCTATTAAAGGATTGGTGAGAAAGATGAACACAAGTGATAACTACTTCAAAATAAAAGCACCGCGATTGACATATGTATAGTAATATTTCTTTATATAATAATATAATTATTTTGAGAATCATTAATTAGTTTATGAGTATATTTACCTGATAATGATAAGTGTTGAGAAGTAATAATTTATCTTGTAAAATCAGTAACCATAATGATAGTCCATCCGTTATTTTGAACTGAAACACCGAGTTAAGAAATTCTTGGTACTGTGTTCTCTAACTGCTAGATTGTTGTGGAAATCCTAAGAAGGTATGCTGCTGGATAAGGTGTTACAAACCTCAACAATTATTATTTTTCCAATTTGTTACTTAAGACGATAAGTTATAAGTTTTTTTTTATATTATTAAGGTATAATTACGAGTTCAGGTTATATTGTGGATACGCATGGAGGTTGTCAAGTACTGGTGCAAATTTTTATATTATTTTTAGCAGTTAACATATAGCCTATTCAACTATTGATAGAAAACCCCAAAATTTACTCTTCTACATATTATTTATATCTTCTACTTATCCATAAATATAGATAACTGAGCTATGTCAAAATCACACGCACACTTGCCTTGCTCTATTAGTTGACCATATCTTGTTAACCGCGGATATTGGATATATGAGAAATTTCAATTTCTTTAATAGTTTTTCGATGTATCTAGGATTCAAAATGCCTGTTTGAAAGAAAATATGATGATTTAGTTCTAAATGAATGAATTTGGCACAGGTGATGTCCTTAGATTAATTTCTGTAACTACTGCAGGGAAATTTTTCTCAATTCCTTGCATTATTTCAGTACATAAAATGAATGGAATGATGTCTAAAATTCCGTAAGTGGTCACTTCCGTTAAAGTGAGAAAGACAATTTTATTCGAATGGATTATTATTTTAAGTAAAGCTAGTTTATCTAAACAAACTGTTAGTATATTATACCTGATTAAAAAATTGGTAATTGTAGTATATTATACCTGATTAAAATAAAATGGTATGTCTATAATTGTATGAATCAGATATATTAATAGTGAAGCGTGATTAACTGGATAATTTTTTTCCTATAAATAGGGTATCGTTAGAAAAACCTAACCCTTGAATTTCTTTATTTATAATTTAAAAATCATGGAATAAAATTTAATTAAAATTATAGTTTCACTAAAAAGACAAAATCCGCAGGTGGCGCTATAACTTAATAAGGGCCGCCATGTAATGATTCCATATACGAGTATGCCTGTAATCTGAATGTAATAAATTTAATAATCTGTTTATAAAAATTCATTGTTAAATCTAACTTATTATTTAAAATATTTAGGTGTGCCGCTAAATTTTAAAATATTAAAATGTGTTCCTCAACAGAGAAAAGGTTGAAAACCACTGAGCTCAGCTATGATATAGATAATAAGACTTATTCTTTTAAACAGCTATAGATCATCAATGCTTAATCTGCGAAAAACATCGTAGACAGTATAATTTTTATGTAATAAATCAATATCATCATCGTGATCAAAGTCAAAAATCCGAGTTAACAAATATCAAAAATATAGCATAGATTTATAATTGTATGAAGATTTGACAAACTTTTTACGAATAAGCAAAATATTCTGATATAATAATTGATTCCATTACTAACATTAAATAGCTGACTGCTTATAAAGTGTGGGATAAATCACTTAGTACAAGATGACATTTTGAGACAATATGATATAGAATTATTTCCTGATGATTGTTACCTTCCTCATATTGAATACATTATTCTCATAGAATTTAGGCAGAAGTCAGATAAATTTGAATAGTGAACAGAAACACAGAATGACAACTAAAAATCAAAGTTTATTACTCTACTAACATCAATTAGATATGTAATTAATTATGAACGTCAAAAGAGAAGCAGATTGTTGTAATTTTCCAAATTTAGTGCAATTAGAGCTCTTAATTAGCATCGTGATATATCGATTTTGGCATGCCAGACTTTCTTAATACTATAGAATTGTATTATAAAATTCTGCAACTACAGTATAGCAAATGTAGAAACTTCGGTACTAGCATCTTAATCTTACTAATAGAATTATCATTATTTAATATATTTGCTAACAAAATTTTCATGAATTTTCATTTTCTATATATATAATCAGATTTAGGAAAAAATCTACTCATTCTCGCTCTGGATTCCATCCATTATTATAGGCATTGTAACTTCAACTACCACCAGAAAGAACTAATTTTACAACTTTGTCTTAACAGCCTCTCCGTCCGTTAAAAAACATAAATCACTTCCTTCCAACTTCCAAAATACTGATCTTTTGGTGATGCCGAATTTTTCGATATTCCTTACTCTTCGTGGACTACAAAAAATTGAATTATACCCGCATAAAATATGGAATAGCATCTGCAGTTAATATTCCACAACTTATCTACACGCAGTATCTACAGTATTGTAAACTTCATAGTTAATATCTTCAAACAAATTTAATTTCTTATAATTTTGTGTAGCTTCCTTTATTTTTGTACTGTTCCGATTTCTATCGCGTCTGTAACACTCCTTTTTAATCAAATAAAGTTTATTATTATTATTATTATTATTATTATTATATATTCATATTTTTTGTTCTGTTTTTCCAATATGAATCTTTATAGGTACCTCAATAGCCTCATCATTATAAGGTTTTTAATTCCTAACATTAAATATTAAATTAGCTATTAAATCATTGATAACATTTCCTAGTTCATCAATTAATATATTGATGCAATCACGTTATGTTATATACTACTCGAAGTTACACTTCCAATTATTTATAGGCATCTAAATTTGTCTGAATGTATCACAGCCAAGAAGATTGACAAACAAACAACAAAAGTCAACATTTTTCCAATATTTACTATAAGAAGAGGAGCAGCTGACATCATTAACGATCGCCGTGTTGGAACTGTTTACAATGTGTATTAATGCAATTATAATAATCTTCTTATAACTAAAAATAACTCTGTCTAAACAGAAAATAAAACACATTATAAGTTCTCTTATAACAAAATGTAATAAAAGTTTTCACTACAGATCCATAACTGAAAGATTACAAGTTCTAAACTTAAATAGCTATTATCGCAGATAACTGATATTTAATAAAATCTGGTAATAACCAACCGTTGGATACAACTATTGAATAGTCCATACATATGGAAATTGCAAATTTAAATTTACTTATGTGTATAAAATAAAAAAATTACATGAATATTTTATTTAGTTTTTATTAATTTCTGTTCAAAATTATTTCAATTTACGCTTTTATATTACAATATAATTAAAATAATAATAAATGGAAGACCGGGTTACGGCGTGGCCGCCCGGAACCCGGTCTTCTTGAAGCAGTACCTTCATTTGACCACTGCTACCAGTGTCTCTCTAGCAGAACAACCAATCGGAAGCGACGTTTGCTCACTGACGTCAAATAGTTTGTCTGGAGAAACGTTACTGTCTCTCTAGCAGAACAACCAATCGGAAGCGACGTTTGCTCACTGAGTCAAATAGTTTGTCTGGAGAAACGTTTTTTGTTAAGAGCAGCATAGACCCCCTGATTTCTCTATTATGAATATACAGTGAAACCTGTCTAAGTTGGACACATTTGGTTCCTTCAAAATGTGTTCAAGTTAGAGGTGTCCAACATAGAGAGATTCATAAAATCAAAATTTTTTCTAAAAGATGTCCAACATAGAGAGATTCATAAAATCAAAATTTTTTCTAAACATACGCCAACATAGAGAGATTCATAAAATCAAAATTTTTTCTAAACATACTAACATAAAATTTTCATGTCAGTGCAAAACTTTATTCAAATCAAATTGGAAACCTTGTCTCAAGCCTTTTAGTCAATTCAAATTGGAAACATTTATTATTTTAAATAAACTCAAAAATGTCAAATACAAACTACAGTCTATCAATGGTTTCAACATTAGAACTATTTATTTGAAAAGAAGTCTGTATGAAGCCTTTTTTATATTTAATTTACACTTATCATACACATTTTCAATTTTATTTCTTTTATACCAAATAGAGTTTCAACAATCTCTGGTTCATTATTACAAAATACTTATCATTCAAATTCCTCTACATATTCCAAAACTGTTTCATGATCATTCCAACAAAGTCTCTATATGAATTGAGCTGGATATAATCTTTTCAGTTAAATCACTGGCACAGCTAGTGATTTAATTCAAAGATTTCATATTCATGATGGACAAGATTGAAGATTTTACAAATTTTGACAACAGTTAAAATTTTATGATGATAGTTCTCAGGAAGAGCACTTAGTTCTTCTCTTGGTCAAAATTATTGACCTCTTGCATTCCGTCCTGAATCTGTAAGGGAACCCAGCTTTTTTAAAACATTTCTGAATAGTTAATTGTGAAACCGTCCAGCACCTGGGGTGGGTCGTTATACATTTAGTATTTTAATTTTTGTTCCCAAGTCTAGAACGTAA
Source organism: Olivierus martensii (assembly GCA_000484575.1). NCBI lineage: Eukaryota > Metazoa > Arthropoda > Arachnida > Scorpiones > Buthidae > Olivierus > Olivierus martensii. Next base: position 18,120 of record AYEL01085690.1, read on the forward strand.
TTTACTAGACATCATATTACACCAAATTACTGAACATATTACAAAATACAATATTCTGTATTGAACTTCAAAAATCAAACTCCACACATAGGTAGCTGAAAGTACAAAAGCTTAACACCAATTGGTTATTAATCTTGGCACAATAAAACAAAAACAAAGCAAGGAGCTGATAGCAACAGGAGGAGACTTGTCAAGATTTGACAGAATAAACTTGTTTTCAACTGCACTGATAATGAATCTTGCTGCTATTTATACTCTGCAGAAATAGTTGTTATAATAAAAATTGACAATAATGGTCCTAACTAACACAAAATTCAAAAGTTGCAGACAGTTACAAAAGTTACAGAACAGGAATTCAAATTTGGGCACTTGCAACAGTTATAATCAAAGTAAGATGGCATGTTACACAAGTCAAAAGTAATTTGTAAAAATAAGAATTATTTCTTATAACAGTGTTCATTATACAAGTGGTTTTTAACGTGGGAAGATTATTTTGGAACAAAATGGTTGACTAGCCTTTCATTAAATTTGGGTGTTTATTATTTTTGGGTTACTTAAACTGCTTTAAGTAACCCAAGTAAGTAAGTAAACTGCTTTAAGTAACCCAAGTAAGTAAGATTACAGTGCATCTAATTTATAATAGTTAAATTAATAGAATTATCTATAGGAGTTGAAATTATATTACTAATGAAAATTCATTATAGATAGATACAGAACAAGAGACTATATATAAGCAATCCCAACTTATATAGATTCAATACTATGTAAAAATTCCCTGACTAAAAGCAAAAAAGCACAGCTTTACTGATATGATCGGAGCCAGATTTGCATTTTTAGGGGCCCTAGGACGAGCAAGGCTTTGGAGCCCCTAAAAATTCAAATCAGCTATGTCTAATTTTAAAGGCTCCTTAGTACCTAAAAATTCAAATCAGCTACGTTTAATTTTAAAGGCTCCTTATAATCCTAAAAATTCAAATCAGCTACATCTAATTTTAAAGGCTCCTTATAACGAAGGAACCTTTAAAATTTTACTTTCTATCTAGCACTTTAATAAAAACTCCTTTAAATTTTCTATCTAGCACTTTAATAAAAACCCATTTTTTCTTATTAAAAGTTCATAAAAGTTGAATATTGATTTAGTTTTGGGCCCCATAGAATTGCGGGGCCCTAGGACGTGGCCTAGTCGGCCTATTGGTAAATCCAGCCCTGGATATGATCAAAGATAAATGATAATTAGGACAAAAATGATATTATATGTACATGTGTTTTATGGGATTATTGGGTTAGTTTTAGTAAATCATGTGAAGTTAACTCTGACCTATCCTGTTTATTATTTTATTATTTATCATTATTTTCAGTATTATTTAAAACTTATTATATTTTAGTTAAAGAGTTGGTTTTCTTTTCATGTTCTCCATCTCAGCAGTTAGCAATCATGTGTTATGGAACAGAAATCTGTCTTCTGAATGAGCTCTCTCGTTATTTTCAGTATTATTTAAAACTTATTATATTTTAGTTTAAGAGTTGGTTTTCTTTTCATGTTCTCCGTCTCAGCAGTTAGCAATCATGTGTTATGGAACAGAAATCTGTCTTCTGAATGAGCTCTCTCAGTTCTTGACATCATCTAATCTAAATAAGTTACCGCTGATCTGATGTGAGAATATAAGAATGAGCTCTTATCGATGTTTTGTTCGGTGCATAATTAATTTGTAAAGAGGATGACATGAACTGATTTACTCTGTAAACTAATAAATTCAAATTTGTTGCATGAATTTATGTAAATGTAGCCATGTGGGATAGTACGTCATTTAGTATAAAAACGTGGGTGGCAACGACACAGAGGTGTGTGTGTTGAAGTGGAACTGGCTAAGTGACAATTTGAATTGCTTGTAAAGATCTCCAATGGTTTAAAGCTTATACCGGTAATGGAAGTATTAGTATTAATTAGTATTTAAGGATATAGTGATTGTAAATATTTGGATATTTGAGTTTGGATTAAATAAGTTTGGTTGCTAATTTGAATTGTGCTTTATTATTGCTTAAATAAAGCTTTAATTTACTCTTTTGTAAGTATTTTGAGTCTAATAAATTTATATTTTATTATTTGAATTTTATTTTGAGAATTTATTCAATTTATTAAAATATAAGTTTCTAACATAGTTTTGTCATTTTAGATCTAACACTTGCTTGATACTTTTAGTTGCAAGTTTTCCGGTTGTTCATTTTTGCCAGTTAGATGTTAATTATTGTTTTGATTTTGATATATTTATTTTAAGAAATAGTAAAAGACCTGAGCTCAAGCCAGACTCTAGATTTGCAGAGTCGTTTAAATTATTAGGTTGAATTTAGTTATTATTGGTGTTTGTTAGAATTAGCAACTTTGCAATTGGCACCCGAACAGGGACATTAACTTCTTTGTATTCATTGAATTGAATTTAATTGTAGTATTTACTTATCTAAATTAATTTTGAGATTTTGTGATACTCATTGACTTTATACTTGTAATATTTATTGAATTGGTTTGATAGTTGTCATAGTGATTGAATTGGCTTGACAGTTGCCATAATGGTGAAGCTGACTTGATAGTTGCTATATTCTAGTTTTTGTATTGTCACTTTTCAATTTTACGATACTTAATCACCTCTTTAGTATAATGGCTAATGATATGATTACTATTTCTTCTGCACAATGTAATGCAGTGTTGAACCAACTATCTGTTTTACTGGAAAGAATGAACAATCTAGAACAACAACTTGTTAGATTAAACTCTCCAGAAATTGCACCAGCCACTGGAAGTTACTGTCTGTTTTTAGCGGAAGAACCTGCCGCCATGGAAAACTCATGTCATTCTACAGTTGATGTACTCTTAGAACCTCAATCAGAAATAGCTAATTCTGCAATATTATCCCTATTATTGACAGAACACTTAAAGACAAATATAGAGGAGCCATCTCTAGAAACTTCTCAAAAGAACTAAAGAACATCAGAATAAACAGCAACTTAAGTATTGCACTTTTAAATTATATTTGTAAAATCTTTGACATATTGAATGGATAGAAGCATGAGTCATCAAAATAAAGATTTTTTTCTTAGTCAATAATAATTACTGAAAGAAATATCATATATGTCATTAATGACCAACCTAGCATAGTCATTTCTGCAGCTTTGCAGTCTACGGTGAATTACAACAGTTATAATATATATTAAAAGTGTTGATGCTATAATTTATATTATGTTAATAGTTAAAATAATTACAGAAAAAATATTTTCAACAATATATGTTTTATGTAATAAGCTTTAAACTAAACTATCTTAGAATATTGAATTTTTAAATAAAATTAAAACATTTCCATTCAATTTTTATATGCAAGCTGAAGAGGATCCATCATAAGATTGTAAAATGTTCCTTAATTAAAAATAAAAAATTAAAACAATGAATGAAAATTCAAACCATAAATGAAGGACAGACCCATCAATTACTACTGGAATGTGGAATTAAAAGACTTGAAAAAGGCATTACTACATATCAGTATAAATACACAGAGGGTATTAAAACATTTCCATATGATATTGGATAACCAAATTTTGCAGCAAGTGCTAATAGCAAGTTAAAATGATTTGAAGTAGCTTTCAACAATTGGAAAAAAGGGAAAGGGAAGTTACAAGACTGATATTGAAATTCAGTAAGATTTATAATGTACTTCTGTATTTACAAGACCTAATATTTTTCTTATGCAGCTAATTCATTGAGCAATTCAATTCTGATTTGTCACTATACAGGAAAACAAAATTCAGGATCTGCAAGAAAGCACAAACATATTGGAATTTTATTCCTAAGTAAGATGACTAATTAAATAAATGGAAGCTGACTCTGTTGGAAATGCAAGACATTTTCATACTGTATATTTTTTCAAAATGTCTGGAACTACCATTTTCTGGGAAGCATACAAAACAAAAACAGCATAGATTGAAAACTTTACTAGAATCGTATCTACATAAACTGGGATTCATTGAAAGATCTAAATTGTCATCTATAATATCTAGAGTGCAGGGAAATTAATAACAAATCCAATTTTTCCATTCACAAAACAAAAAATATATATTCAGGAACTGCTTTACTCTTATACTATATAATGAAAAATTAGCACTACTTAGCAGTATAGAAAAAAGGTCTATGACCGCAAACGTTAGCAAGTTTATTAAAATAAAACCTTTTTTCTATACTGCTAAGTAGTGCTGATTTTTCATTACAAAAAATATAAATGATAAAGTGTCAATGTAAGAAGTGAGCAAAAACAAGTCAATTGAAGGTGAGATCTTATTGCGAATATATGATTGCCGACATCCTCATTAAAGTATTATTTCACCCGAAGCACTCAATTTTGTCAACAAAAATTGTTTTGAATTAATTCACAATATCTAAACCAAATGTCATTTTGTATCAAGTTCTCCTAATCATGTTTCTGACATCCTCATTAAAGTATTATTTCACCCGAAGCACTTAATTTTGTCAACAAAAATTGTTTTGGATTAATTCACAATATCTAAACCAAATGTCATTTTGTATCAAGTTCTCCTAATCATGTTTGAGGAGATATATATATTTATTTCCAATCCTCTCCCACTGGGTGAAATTTTACCAATCAGATTGGTAAAATTAACCCTTCATAGGAAAACTTTCATCATTTAATAATCCAATTACTATCTGAGCTTATACATTCTCTCCACTGAATAGTCAATTTGTTAGCTTTGATAGATAGATTCTGTTATTTTCTAAATGACTATGCTAACAAAATTTTACCTCAATATATATTTTTCCTTTTTCTAGTTTGGTAATTTTTTCCCAAAGTTGACTTTTTGTTGTCTCATCATATAATCTGATTGGCCTTTAAATAAAAATTCTAATTATTAATTTTATTATGAATATTTAAAAACATGAACAAGAGAATTAAGCTTGCCTTCTTTGATCAGTAAAAAATTTTGGTTTACGGGCCTGGACAAGAACTAACTCAAACAGCTCTCTCCAATTTGATCCAATCATATATTTCATGCCACAATCACTAAAAAAGTAAAATTGAACTGGCAAATGAATTTTAGATTTCAATAATAAAAAAATTTTATTAAAAAACTTTTATTATTAAGTTTTGAAAATAAGACTAATTGCTATAAATTTGATCCTAACAAATATTCTTTAGAATTCATAATAGGTAAGGATTTTTGTAAATTTATTAATTTTAAATATGAATAAGAACATTACCATATTTAAATGATAATTTTTTACAATTTTCTGAAATCTATAGGATTATAATTTTTTTTTAAATAAAAATTTTAAAACAATTATAACAGCTAAATATTTAATAGAGTTTCTGCACAGCTATGACTCAGCTCTGACAAAGTTCACAGTCTGCACATGCACGAGATTATGAATCATATCATTGATTTTTGTACCTACAGCCATATCATTGAATGATAAAAACAGTCTTTTATTGTTGTTTTGGGACGAGCCATTGCCACCCAGAATATTAAAATTCGCCATCAATGGTTTAATATAACAGATCTTTAATAAAGATCATACTGGATAGAATAGAAATAACTTATGAGAATCAAGAGAATTTACAATAATGGACCATTTGGTATTGATGGTTCAAACTAACCTTGAGTTGCTGAAGCAACTACTGATAACTTTCCGAAACGATATGATTCTCTCATTTAGTTTTCTCTGATTGGAGAAGAGTTGTAGCTGTGCGAAACACCCAATATTAAAATTTTTTCTATTTAATATTTAATATATAGATCCTGATCCCACTTTGCATTATGGATATGTTCTTGAAAAACATTGGAGGCATACTGAAGTGAAAAATGAAATATAATTTTTATAAGAAATCATTAAAGTATAGAAAGATGGGTAACTGGCAATACTGTTTTTAACAAAGAATGTAAAAGTTGCACTCACAGTATATACAGTATATCTATTTTATATTGGGAGCAGTAATTGAACAACATTGCAAGCTTCTACTAAAGGAAAGGTTTTTCTGATGATGTAAAAAATAATAAAAAAGGCATAGTAATGCAAATTTCTTCCACTAGTTGCCATGCTCATGAAGTAAAGCTGTTATCAATCCTGCAGTGCTAAAAAAAATGTTTGAAGTAGATAAAAATTTTTTAATTTAAAATATAAAACTAAATTTCATTATTGATGTTTGGTTGCACTAACAGCAATAAGAAAGCATAGGAAATTGGAAATATTTTCAAAGGATAATGAATATCAGATAAATTTCATTTGTATTTACTGCAATATACACAGTAACAAGGTTCAGTTCAAACTGAACCATGTTACTGTTGTACTTGTGCAGAAGAAGCTTATTCATATTAAAACTGTTGCTATACTACTAAAAATAGATTTTTAAATAAAATAAATGCAAATTTTAAAAAACGATGCCAAAGCAAAACGATGTATTGTTTTATTAATAAACTTCAAAAAAAAAAATAAATAATAATAATAATAATAATTGCAAGCCAATGATTAATTAAAAAGAGTCACTAAATAATTGGCAACTGCCTAATAAATTTCAGCTATTTTATTTCTGCAAAGAATCAGATAGTTTTGAAATATTGAAAATGGATTAATCATCTTTTGTAGATGAAGGTTAAAAAAAGAGCATTATATTTGATTACCATTACAACTTTTTAACTAATTTTTTAGTTATTAATTAATAAAAGCAAAAAACAAAAATTGTACAAAACTACAAGTAGTCCTTTATTTATGACACAACCTTGAGTTCAAACTGAATTCTAAGTCAAAGCAGTTAGAAGTCAGAAATGCTCAAAATTTATGGATTGTCAATATTATTTATGTTGCACTTTATCACATTATAATTAACAAAAAAATATAAGAACCAGACAAACAAGATGTCTTCTGTATATCAGACCAATGTCATTGTTCATGGGCTTTATATCAGGTATCAGGGAATACACACAATTATCTTAACATCCATCAGAAACAAAATTGTTTTTAATGTGGATTTTTTGGTTAAAATAATTCAGAAAATCTGCTCTCTACTTTTGCAATTTAACTCCATTGAATTATGATTCATATAAGGTATATCTGGCAAAATAATGTATGGTTAGATTTCAATAATAAGCATGCATAGTAAAAAAGGAAAATCAATTAAAACAAGTTAAATTCATAACAACAATCACAAAATCAGAAATGTCATTAAGATATAATCAGAGGTGGATTTAGGCATTTTCATTTTATTTTTTTTGATCGCGAAGGGGCCTCAGCCCAGGGCCCCTTCGCGATCAAAAAAAATAAAATGAAAACAATTTAAATTAAAAGTTTAAGAAAAAATAAATATAAAATTTTTTCGTACCTAAATAAAATTTACACTATTGCAACACTATTCAATTTGAATAAAATATCAAATGTTTTGAATGACAGTAAATAATAAATATGGTCCATCTTCTATTGGCTCTGTTGGTAGTCGGTAAAATCAAAATATAAATTATTTGCATAATTAACAAATGACAATGTGGCAATATCGGAATGGGAGTGCAAGTCTAGCTCCTCTAAAGCATATTAGGTTAACGTAGCTCTCACTATTAGGTTAATTTGAGTTACTTGGATAGGCCCCCCCAAACAGTGTTAGCCCAGGGCCTCCAAAGTTAATGGTCTGCCCTTGCATATAATGATATTTTTATTATTAAAATAAAAATTCTACGGCAATATAAAACAAATTTTAGAGTTGCATACTAATATCATTAAAAGACAACTTGTCAATAATCATTTTTACAATGTTCATAATAAATACAAAATATAAAAACTTACACAAATTCATAAGGACTGTTTGTGATTAGAAACATTTTTTTCCCTGCATTCCTCAATCTTTTGAGTAATTTGCTTAATTCTGGTTGCTTCTCCAAGTATTGCTCTGAAAGATTAAAGATAAGAATATAATGGAATAAATAATTAATACGAAATTCAAAAATATAGTAAATGCACTTATACAAACTATATCAACTTGTATTGAAAACTTAATTTACTAGTTTAAGCTGCTTTTGAGAAATTAACAAATTGAAAGTTTCAAAATCAAGTGGGAGTGTACCTTGCTAATGTGAAAAAACATTGACACCCCTAATGATATCACAAAACACTATGAAATGAATCCTATACATTATTTCATAGTTCTCGTATAAATTTAATAAACATACTATGCTATATCATGAATAAAATTAGTATAATTATGTTTATCATCATCATCATCATCATCATATCAGCTTTAACAAACTTTCAAAACTGCCTATTTCCAAAATTCTCCACTTAAATAATTATCTGAAACTCACTTTTGCAGAATTTAATTTTTGGCTTGGCCAGATCAAGTTTACATCTAACACAAACAAAAAAAAAATAAACAAAAAATAAAATTAGAATGAATACATGAATAGATTAGCAAATTTAAAAATTTATTCTTTTATTTTGCTTTTACTTGTTTTTAAAAAGTTAATTCACAAAAAAAATGACACATAAATTTACTGTTAAATTAAAATCACTATTTAAAAAGATCAGAACCAAATTTATTAATGCAAACAATTAAACTTAATCTAATACCTTCCTTTCTAATATAAAAAGAACAATAAAGTTAGCTAATTCAAGATTAAGAGAATTACTCATTACTAATGCTAAAGCTTCAATTGGTTTCTTGGTGAATCAGGTTTTAACTAGTAATTGTTTTAGAATTAATATATCAGCGAATTTGCATAATTCATGTAAAAATTTTTAGTTTATAGATCCTATTTCATGTTATTCTTTATAATTTAATTTTCTATTGATAATTTGTCAAAAGAAAAAAGACTAATCTTGATATTAATTTTCAAAATTCCATTTGGCCATTAGCAATAACTTTTAAAATTAGATTTCATTTTTCAAAAGATTGCCAGGAAGACAGCAGATCCACATAAATATGCATTTTCTGAGGAGATCTGAAGTAAAAGATAATTTAATCCTTCATATGATTATTAGATTTATTTAAATCATATAAAGATTATTAAATAGAAAATTATAAATTGGGTCAATTTTTCATACTGGTTCTTTTTTGTAAAGAATGTTATGAAATTGCTAAACAGATTGATTTTTATTGGAGACATTTTTCTCTTCTAGGTTTTATATCATTTCCCAACTAAAGCTTAAATGGAAGAAAAATTCTAGGATGCACTGAATACTGCACAATCATTGTTTGACCAAAATTCCTTCAAGCAAAGGTGCAGAGATCTGGGTCAAAAATCATTAAAAATGTATAAGACCAAATATTAAAATAACAGATCCTATAGGTTGTTCGCAACAGTTACCATATGCAACTAGAAGCCTATGTAATGCTTTCATGATAGAAGCCAGCCTATTAGGAGCTTTAAGAAATTACTTTTTCAATAATTTTCATAATATCTAAATTGTTTAAGTGTTGCAATCTATGTAATTAGATGAAATTTCAGGTATTATTTCAGTGAAAATTAAAACACATTTTTGGGTTTAGAAAAATGTGTTAGTTTTTTTCCATTTAAATGCAACCTAGTTCTCAATTTATGAAAAAAGCAAAAAAGCAATATTGATTTATAAGTTTTTTCAAGAATGATCTTAAATTATTAGTATAAAGTAAGTATTATTATTATTATTTTTTGAAAAAAGTAAAATTTTATTTCTAAATCATAATCCATGTTATTTTCTATAAAATACAGTGAGAATTTAGAAAATTAAAAAAATTCAGATTTGAATTTAGACATTGTATCAAATATTGATATGCATATCAAATTCAACCAAAATCAGTTAAATGTATTCAATACATTTAACTGATTTTGGTCATTATATACCATTATTCATACATTACTTAACTGCTTCCACATCATCAAACCAGGAATATTCAAATGCTGGTAACATTACTTTGGCCAAAAGCCAAAGTAATGTTATCAGCATTTCCCAAAGACATTTTCACAAATATGTAATGTTGCTTTAATAAGTTCTTAAACAGATTAACATTATCCACTGCCAAAAAAGTAAGAGTGCATGAAACAATTTGATTTTAATATCCTCTGGTGGAAGAAATAATTATTTAAAAGTTTATTTAAATAAAAATTTGACTAACTATTCAGAAAAAAAGTGTAATCCTATTTTTCATATTTATCTTATTCAAACACTCAATTGTTTTGTAATATACAAAAATCAAATTTTCACCATCTATACTGAAATTTCAATAAATTTTTAATGCAATAACAAAATCACAATAATTGTTAAATGCACAAAGTCACAGTTACATTGTATTATTACATTGTATAAATACTAATCTTAAGTGAATGAAATTTGTTTCAGATAAAAATATGTTAGTGTTAAATGACTTCCTAAATTTTTTTTTTAAATTCCAAAACTAACTAATTCATTATTTTCATACTATAATAATTATATAATACAAAACTCTCAAAAACAACAAAAAAAAAATTTACTAAGTTTTTTATAATGAAATGTATAGAAAATAAACTTTTGTATAACAAAAAAAAAAGCATACTAAAGCAAAAATTTATCTGCAAATCACTGGATAAGCAAATAGGCTTTTATAAAATTCTGAAAAATGTTAGCTAACTGGAAGGGAAGGTGGCTAAAGCTGCACGATTAGAGATCTATATAAAAATATTAGGTTTTGATATTAACAATGCTGTAATTCTAAGTTTGTAAAATGTTAAAGTTCTAAACTAAGTTTTTTAGAAGGAAATTTATCCATGAAAATATTAAAAGTAAAATTGAAATTTCATTATAAATATGGATTATATTAGCCACAAAAAAACCAAATTATTTTAATATATGCATTATTATTAAATAAGTACAAATATTAATTAAAAAACTCTTCAAAAAGAAAAAAGTAAGTTAGGTTGGAAACTTACCAATGGTATCATCATCAAGCATCTTGTGCATTACAGGATGGATGCTTCTTACAGCATTCTGTTTAAAAAAAATTTATTTTAATAACTTAAAAATTGGTAAAAGCTAAAATCAATGATGGATCAAATAACAAACATACTTGTACATCATAGAAAAGAATCTCAGGATGATAAGCAGCATTTTTTCTTTCAAAATATTCTGTTATATTAGAAAGAAGACAGATTTCAGGTACAGAAAATAAATCATTCAATTGTTTCATTCTTGCTTCCTGAAAAAATTAAATTTTGCATCTTAACAAAAATGGTAAACTAAAATGAATAATTTATAAAATTTGAGAAATCTTGATTCAAAACTGTACTTCATAATTTGAAAAATAGTATTAATTATAAATAAAATGAAATAAGTTTTAAAAATGTTCAGAAATATTAAAATTGGATAATGAGTTTCAAATCAGGAGACCCAGAGATCAAGAAATGAAAAAAAAATAATAATAATTAATTAATTTGAAAAATCTACCTTTAAATTTTGCATCAACTTCAGATGCAAAACCTTATAAATGTAATGCATATTTACACGGCATTTAAAGGTGTTTGAATAAAATAGGTCAGTCTCAAAAACCTTTACTTATTTTTCATCCAGATCTTGAAATTTTTGATATCACCCCATAAGAGATTAAGCAATTTAAAATTTTGAAAAATTTAAATTCTATAAATAAAAAATTCATAATGTTGAAAATAGTCATATGTCATTACTCAATCTGCATTTATACAATCATAACACATCTTAAACACTTATATTGCAAAGTTTTATATTAGTTAGAAAGTTTTTAAAGGTTATTCTGTATGTTTATACAAAAAAATGCAATTATTTCTTATCTGTAATTTGATATAAAAATTTGTAGTTAATTTTAAAAAAATTTCATAAAATGTCAGAAAAATCAAAAAACAAACTTTTTTTAAGACATTTCTGTAAGGTCCAAGGAGATCTCAATAGATAAATTTTTCAAGGTGTCAAATATTTGATCCCTGTCAAATAATTATTCGATTATTACTATTGTAACATCTAGAACATGTAAATTGTTTAAAAGAAAGAAGGGAAATAGAATATCACTTGATCATAAACAATGTTGTAAGAGAATCACAGTTCTATAAACATAGATGTAGTATTAAATGATAAATCAATCAAAGCTATTCGACCACCTTAGTATGTAAGAAATTAAGATAAACAATTGACATTCTTCAAAGATAGAACCAGGCAGTTGGCTGAGAGAATTCCGTTCATGTGGATGTGTGGTGCTGTTCTGTCAAGAGTCGGTGCTAAGATTTCGCTCTGTATGGTGTTGTTTTGCCTACAGTCGGTGCCTAGATTTTTCTTCTTGTATGGTACTAGTCTCATCTATTGGGCTGAACAAAGATCTTTACCATTGGCACTAGCCTCAGTATTCTGTATTTTTTTTTTTACAAAAAAGGAATTTGTGCTTAAGAGACTAAAGACTGATTAAAAGAAGAAAAGGGAATCATACTTTATTGTTGTATACTATATATATATATATATA
>AYEL01085691.1:0-10617 GCA_000484575.1 Olivierus martensii
CCGATCTATATATATATTTATACACAGGTATTTATCCTCCAGAATGATTTGTACAACACATCTCTCTCTCAAATAAAGATCCTTGGTTGAGTTAACCATTGTAGTTGTCATCTCTATCAGAAGATTTCATTAACCCGTTCGAACTAATGCGCGAATGCCACATACGACTGCGTTAGGCCTAAACGTCTGTACAGTTTGTCCTAGTGGATCCACATTTCTTGCTAATGGGAATTGACAACAAAATGATTGACAAGCTTCCAGTGAATCACAGTAGTCAGTTTTTTGTAGTCTCTTCTGTAGTATACTATGAAGAAACAATAGCTGTAGAAAAAGATTTTAAAAAATTGTCAAGTTCACTAAATAAAATGAATACTGCAAATCCATGAAAATGTCATGTTAAACAAGCAAAATTATTTAATATTCTTATTCTTTTCTATATTATTATGAATCAGTTAATGCAGTCAAGTGTCCTACTATTTGCATTTAGTTCTGTCTTGGGTCAGAGATTACCAGTACTTTCCAATCTATCCCAAAATTGAATGAATATAGCTTTTTTTAAAACTTTATTAATAAATTTTTTTTGGAATGTAAAAAATCAAATCTAAAAAACATTCAATTTTGTGCGTGTCTATACAGTTTTTGGTCAATTCTCAACAATGCTATCTGGAATTCAAAAATTTTTGCATCATTTCTTGAGAAAACCAACAAGAGTAAGAAAATAAATATCTAAATGAATTGCATAAAATGTATTAAATTTTAAAAATGAAGCAGAACTTATTGAACTCATGGCATTGGGCAATACATAGCCACTATTATGCAGCCACACATATGAAGCAGTTCTTAACCCTTTGCACTCCGTTGTCAATACGTACATGACAGGCCGATGACCTGCTACAACTCCGTTGTCAATAACATATTGAGAGGGCCTGGTGCCCTTATTTTTATTTATATCGAAAAATAAATTTTCAAAATATCATCTGAATGAATATGAATAAATTTCCTATAGACTTAATAAAATTTAAAATGAATAGAGCTGATGTGTAGCTCTGCAATTCTAAAAGTACAAGTAGCTTACTGATGCAGATTATTTACACATACTAAATTTGGATAATTTCTCATGAAAATCAATTAAATATTATCACCTGTAACTAAAATATTGTTATCTCTACTTGTAGGCAGAATTTATCTTTTTATCAATTTAAAAGGAAATCCATAAAAGATTAGGCTATTTATATTTGAGAAAATCAAAACAATTAAAAATTTATTTTATGAAGTTATGAAAATTTGAGGTTTTAATCGTCAATGAATTTCTCAAAATAAGCTGGAAAATAGTTTAAAATTTTTTTTTAATTTTATAAAAATTATAAAATGATGATGATTTTCCAAATGTATTTAATATGCTTAATATAAAAAGTTGTTAGATAGAAAGTAAATGGAATACTGTGATTATTTTCGCGAGATTATGAAATTCTGAACGAATATGAATAAATTTCCTATAGACTTAATAAAATTTAAAATAAATAGAGCTGATGTGTAGCTCTGCAATTCTAAAAGTACAAGTAGCTTACTGATGCAGATTGTCATTTGAATTCACGACTTTTTGAAACTTGTAGATAATAAATACCTAAATAAGAAAATACAATTAATCTCTAACTTGACAGAATCGAAATACGAAATTTAATTTCCATATACAGTAGTAAGACTTACAATTTAAATCAAATAATATGACAAATTTCACAACTGACTGATGGAACACTCAATTAAACGCCAACAAAGAATGGTATTTAAAAATTGGGTATTTCTTATAACAAGTTCTGTAGTGGTTCTTGTCAGGGGCGATAATTGGACAGCAAAGAATATCCGACAAACCACAAACTACGTTTAGAGGGGATGAAGTATCCCTAAGGTCACTTAATGCTTGGTCAATGCGCCTGCGTCCTGTCCTAATGCATTAACATTGTAGGTCATATTACATCCGACATTTGCTGCCGCCAATGGTGTCAGATTTACTGTGGAGAAGATAAGCAACTGACGTCGACGTCTTGAAGGGACAAGAGGCTGTTTAGTCGCCTACTTGTCTGACAAAACAGTGCAGCTATTACCGATTCTAAACAGTAAACCACTGTCGCTCCGGGAGTCGCTATAAGATTTAACCATATGTTTAACATTTTTCGCCCCTCTCTGTAAAAAGTATGTGTTTCGGGGTAACCCTACTGTTCATAATTAGAGAGGGAATGAGATGTAGTAGTAACTGCACTTTAGCCAGGACTGGGGAGAATATACGATCTTCAAATTATCCTAATTAGAATGAAAAAATTAAAGAAAATGAGGGTTTCTAATGATGGGCATTTACGATTAGTAGGAAATGGGATGAATGTGAATTTTATTAGTCAATAAAAAAGAAAATACTTAATACTATAATTAGTAAACTCTGATTTTAAAATCACTAGAAAATTAAATAATATATATAATTTACAATCTCTAACCAAAATATATAATAAGTCTTTATGATTCTTTTTTACTTTTATAACATTAATTTCTGAAACATAATTCAAGATCTTTTCAGGCACTATATATCATTCAATCATTATTTATTAAGTTTAATTTCATATCGTCCTGTTAAATATCAGTATTCAAGACCTATGAAATAATCACGAAAATTTCAAATACAGCAACAATCATGATAATAAAATGATAGCTATAGAAAGCTTAATTCTTTATATAAAAAATTAATGAAAAAATTTTAAATTACAATAAAAATTTAAAGGGTTTCAAAAAATAAAAAATAAAATAAATTTTATCATCTAAAACTGAACTATTATTCACATTCATAACAAAGTAATTTCTAAATAAATAAATGGTAACTAGGAATTATTCATATATTTAGTAATTATTTGGACTCAAAATGAAAGAAATGATCAAGCAATATAAATTTAGAGATTTAAATAACCAAATCACAAACATAAATAAAAGTAGGCCAAATTTAATTGGATATTTAAAAATTCAACTATAGGCCTATATCATAATATTTAAAAAATTTTATAATTATATATTTAATAATGGTATGTATTTTGTTATTTGTAAAAAAAACACTCCAATTAAAAAACAAACACTCCAAACGTAAAATTCTATTATTTTTCTGTGTTGAGTTTTATATAATTTTATTTAAAAGCAACCTAAATCCAGACTTTTTATATATAATTCAATTTTTAATGGACACATCAATAAAGAGAATATACTAAATGAAATTTATGAGCACACTTTAAATTTTCTTAACTGCTTAATGCAATAAGTGATATTTCTGGGAAAAAAATTTCATTAAAACAATATAAAAAAAATTTTTTTTAATGGAAATTCAAAAACAAAATGACCCACGAACCATGATAATCATACAGTTGGGGTCTACTTTATATTATAAAAATCATTAAAAAGATCCAAAATTTAATAATTGATTCCACACTAAATAAAGGTTTTAATAATGACAACCCATTTGAATTGAGTGTCACAAATAAAAATTGTTTTTTGTTTAGGTTAATGATGACATGACAAAAATTACTGAATTTTATGCATATTATATAACAAATATTTATAAAAATGGTATTAACCTCAATTTATAATTTCTAGATAGCCCACTTAAGTTGAGGACTGTGCTTACGTTTTGTCTTAAGTAAAAATGTAATTAAAAGATACTTATGAATCTGAAATTTCATTTTTCAAAAATTTCATACAATTTTAAAAAACTTTAAATTTTTTAATACAACAATATTGGTTGCTAGAGCATGGGAGCAGGCCACTACCACAGTGCAGTTTATGTAAAATACAAGATTGTTAAAATGTTTATGGCAAGGAGAAAAATATGCAAAACAATTTTAACTAAATATGTTAAACTAATGTATGTAATTCATAAGCATAATATAGTAAAACTTGAATTCAAAATAAAGTTAAACTTGTTTACCTATCTATTTTCTTTGTTTTAGTTACAGCATGTATCTAATTTCTTTTTCAAATAAAATTAAAAAATTAGGTACATTCTATAAGTGAAACAGGTGTAAATTGTACATTTTCCTATAAAATAGCTATTTTTTTCTTGAGAACCACTTCAATATGCGTTGTCAAATAACTGTCTTCAAGAGGGTTCGACACCCTCTGATATACATCTATTCTTCAAAAAGAATTTATTCATATACCATTTTATTTTGGAAATTAGAATCTTGCCAAATTAAAAATACAAATTAATTCTTACCTATATACAGTTCCAACTTGAATTTGATGAAATGAATCAATTTTCATTAATAGTCCCTATTAAAAACAAAATATATAGATACCAATCTCTATCATAATTAGTAAAGAATTAAGATCTTACATTCTGAATGTCATAATGTAGACCTCTAATAGCAAAACCTGGTTTATAATTAAACTTTTGGATTTCCTTTGGATACTATAAATAAAAAAATATTAATTATTAATTCAAAAAGAATAAATCCATAATATAAATAAATTATATAAAATTTTAAAATATATAAAAAATAAGTCTGCTTATATATACCGATTCATATAAAATTATAATAAATCTTTTGAAGAAATGAATATAAAACAGTATAAAAACAGAAGAATATACCCATTTTTTTTAAAATACAAAATTAGTGCAATTTATAAATATACTATATATATATACACACACATATAGATTGGTTTATACACATTATATATATAATGTGTATAAGCTGATCTATGTATAAACCAACCCCCAACTTTCAAGTGTTAGAATAAGATATTAAATTATATAAAAAAAAATTTATTTCAATGAAAGATTTTTCAAAATCCAGTTCATTACATAAAAAAAAAAACATTTACAGCATTGCATTGCATGTTGCATTGCATTGTCACATTTCTTTACAGTTCTTTTTTTGAAGCATTTGTTTGGCAGAAAATATCATATCATAATTCCTTCGTTTTTGAATTTTAAAATATTTGACAAATTTTAAAATTAAAAAAATAATATCAAAAATAAAAAATAAAGTGGAAAAAATTTTTTTTGCTGAAACTGATGGGTATAGAAAGCAAACCAGTGCAAATGCAACTATCAGAAGCATAAATAATATTTGAAAACAGCTGCAAAATAATAATAAATGATAACTAATCATCCTATATTATCTAAGTGTTCAGAATTATCTGAAAATACACAAAATCATCAAAATTGAAAACATTAGAAATTATAGTAATTTCCATATGATATATATGCATTTGCAACATCACTGTTTACTTGTTAAAAACATCAAGCTACACATTTCCAATCTTACTTGTGAAGAACCTAGTAAATATTTTTGAAAATTTATTTAATTAGTAACGTTTTATTAATAACATAAAAATATGTGGATATAATAAAATATAATTAAGAAACAGGCATTTTTAGAAATCTGGCACATTCATCCAATATTGTAGAACACTAGTAAAAAGGAGGATAATATAAACATGACCATTTTATATATTTTAGAGCATTTATGTAGTAGCCAGTATTTAAAAAATAATTGTAGGTATTTTTATGTACAGTGATGCATATCCAGATATTTAAATAAACATGATAAAAAAAATCAATAAGCTATATCATTTTTGTTAGAAATAAATATGGTGGCTGGAAAGATGCAAACGGTTATTAAAGCTTATAATCTTACAAAAAAAATTCGCATTTTTCGTTATTTAAAAAAAAACATCTCAGATTATACTAAGTATATATAATGGCATATAAAATTTTTTTCTTTAGAAAAAAAAATACATATGCAAAAACAACAGGATATAATTAAAACTAAGAATTTTATATAAAATCAAAAATTCGTTTTTAATTTTAAAATCAATCTTAGCATATTTTTTATTTTTATAGATATTCAGAAGTTGTAGTTACCTTAAATTTGTTAATAAGCCAATCTCGACCAAGATCATAAATGAGATAGTGCAAAGATTCTTTATATACAGCTAAAGTATAATCATAGTCAAAACCATATACTTTAATTTCTGATAAATCCAGTTCATTGTTGGCAAAAATACCCCGTGGTTCAATATCCGGAGGTGGCATTTGTACTATTAAAACAAAAGATATCTTAAGTATATTTGAAACCATAACATATGAAATGAATTTTAAAAAAATAATTTCACTTCAAAATTTTTAAAAACTGACCTAGCTACAATGAAATAAATTTTAAAATGAAATTGACAAAATAGATTCACATATATATGAATGAATTGTTTTTAAATAAATATTCAATCTTAAAATTTTTTAAAATTTTAAAACTTTTATACAACATTATGTTGGATTCTTAACAGAATGTCTAAGAAAGAAAATGATGTTATTTGCCTATAGGAAAATAATGAATTCTCGCTAAAATTTTGTTTTCAGAAATGTAAACTGTTTGATTATAAAGTAGCCCTTCATAGGGACTTAAATTTTTTCAAATACCAATGGGTTCTTTTAAGATTGTCTCACAATGTCCTTTTGCTATTACATCAATAGTAAAAACGAAAAATTTCTACCTTAATTTTTTAAAACAAAATAAAGCCCTATTTTCCTAAATTTCCTTTCATAATAAAAAGATAAAGCAAAGTGGAAACCTACAATTTTAGAAAACAAGGTACCATATAAAATATGAGCACTAACTGATGTATACATCTATTTTATTGCTTTTTTTTTTTTGTTATGTTTCATATATTTTCTAGTTCTTTTTTTTACTTTGCTCATTATTAAAAATATTTAAAATCAATTAATCAAAAAATAAGTACAAGCTAAAAACAGTAGCGCACAGTAAAATGAGAAAGATGTAAACATTCAAACTACATTTTTTCTGCAAAATCTTGTTCACTCTAAAATTCAAAAAACTTTTTGCACGTATTAAAAAGATTTATATAAAATTTTTTCCTAATATCTGAACAAAGATTTAGAAAAAACAAACAGTTTACATTATAATACAATGGTCAGAAAGTTAAAAGATTATAATTTTCATTCAATCTTTTCGAAACATAAGTTATCTAATTATTAAAACCAATATTGTACAGTACAACAACCTTCGCAAGCTTCTTTGGCTGCAATGTATTTTGCTTTTAGTTCATCAACTGAAGCTTTCTTTTTAACTGTAAAACAACTATCATCCGTCTTCGTTCGAATATTTGCACATCGTAATAAGTTCGTAACATTTTTGCTTTTCGGACAAATCCATACGACATTAAGCAGACGACAGCCAGCCATGATGAAATTTTTCGTTAATCCACCGCTAGGTGTCATTATATTCTCGCCTTGAAAGTTGATTGAGGACAATATCCACGCAACATATTTGATTTTATATTAAGATATTTTAAATTAAAATAATTGTTTCGACTTTTATTTCTTCTAAAAAAAAACATATATAAAATGGAAATATATATAATATAGGAGCAAA
This sequence comes from Olivierus martensii, assembly GCA_000484575.1. Lineage (NCBI taxonomy): Eukaryota > Metazoa > Arthropoda > Arachnida > Scorpiones > Buthidae > Olivierus > Olivierus martensii. The sequence goes on from AYEL01085691.1 coordinate 7,425, forward strand.
TGTAATTTATTTTAATCGTAAATTATAAAATACAGTACAATATGCAAAATGTCAGTAGTATAATTATACACTACTAACATTTATTGTGCTATTTTATTGCTTACAAAATTTATAATTTTATTAATACAGTGTTACAAAGCTACAAGTTTTTTATTAATAAAAAATACTTCAAATATATAAATTGTGATATAATTATTTGCTACTATATTTAAAAACTTTCAGTGTGTAAACCAGGAGTAAACCAACTTGGTGTAAACAAAATAGTTATGCATAGACTACAGCAAAGGAAAAAGAAATATAAAAAAGGCAGTTTGTTGTGTTAAAGATTTATCTTAAAAAAATCACATAACACATGACCTGACTTTCTAGTTTTTTTGAGATGTTTATGTATTCAGCTCAGGATAACATATTTGTCTATATTATTTTTATAAGGGAATCTTCAAAATTTTATACTATATATATATACAGTGGGTGATCGATTAACGAACAGTTCGGATAACGAACACTTTCGCGAAAGATTTTTATGTTCGGATAACGAACACTTCACAGAACAAACTGTGTGACCCGCGGACTGACGGAATGACAGGTAGGCCGGATGGCCGCGTGGTAAAGCTGTGATTTACCATCCTGGAGGATCCGAGTTTCACTCCTCCAACTTTTCAGGAGGGGTCTGGACCCGGCCCGTTGAATCTCATTCATCAACCATCCGGTTGATGAATGAGGTTCTCTCGCGCGCAAGGCCTAAGCCTGTCATTCCGTTAGGTTAGTTAAGCTGCCATATCCTCGTGAGTCTGTATATTCTTTTAGTAAAATGGGAGAATTTCTTAATTCTACCTAAAAATAATAAGAGGAAGTTCTGAAACTAAAAATTGAATAACAGGAAAACGAATGTAGATAAAAATAAAAATGTTGAATTAAATAAAAAATTTTATATTTTAAATTATCAATTAATTATTATATATAAATGTTCTCTTGAGAAAGGGATTAATTAATTTTAAATATTGTTAATTAATAAATAATCTTATTCATAATCAATAAATAAATACAGTATTTAAAATCTAAAAAAAAACTGATGGAAAACGAAACTTCGTTGGAGAGTGTACAGCGTGACATAGGTGCGATGCACAGATTAGGTGTGAAGTAACGCTTCGCGAATGCTTCTACCACGGAATTACCTTATAGCAAAAAGAAAACGGACAGTCATTTAATAGATCCAGGATTACATTCCTCACCCAGTTTTTACTCACGGCCAATTATATGTTGCCTTCTCAAGAGTGAAAAGTTTTAATTTTGTTAAAGTTTTTGGAAAAACTCAAACACGAAATCCCGTATATAAAGTGGTTTAATTATAGCAGACTTTTATCAAAATATTTTGTAACCGCAAAAATTTGCTGGTTTCAGCTAGTTCTACAATTATATTTTCTATTTTCTGAGGAAAAAAGTATGATTTATATAATATAAATACGAAACAGAGAAATAATTGTGCTTATTAAATAGTGAAAATTCTGATTTTATCTGAACATATATACTATTTATAAAATAATAAAAAATTCATACACATTTTTATCACACACAAATCAATACAATATATAATTGCGATATCCACGTTATTGATGTTAATTTTGTTTTTATGCTAGTTTATTTTTCAAATATTATAGATTATTATGAAATGAGCTTTATTATATTAGATTTTATAATAATAGCAGAATTTATTTTAAATTTTTCTTCTTTTAGGTTTTGAGACCTGTTTGTGTAAATACTACATATTGCATTTATTATGGTGTTTGTTATGAGGATTGTTCTACTGTAGATGATGATAAAAATTGCATTGTGAACTATTCTCCCGGAAATTCTATCAAATCATCCTGTTCCGAATCAATTCCAGCAGATGTTAATTTTGAAATAAAATATAAAAAAGAAATTATGACTATATATGGATATAATAATATTGAAATTGATGAAATAGTTGAGGTTCAACCAGGAGATATTGTAGGTTTTAAATCTAAAAAGCTTATTATTCCTTCAAAAAATATATCCGGATTAAATGGTTATTCTGATACTGATAAAAATGGCAAATCCCTTAACGTTAGGCATTATTTTAGAGTATTTGCAGTGGAATCTGCAAAATATCATGCTAAATATACTTTTAATGAGGTAAGTTCTGAATGCAAATTAATTATAGTCAGACAAAATTTTATATAAATATAATTCTCTAAATTGTAATTATATAAATAACATGGTTTAATATTTTAAAAATAAATTTTGTTCTGAAGAGTGTCTTACTACTTTTTATCTCTCTTATATTTTGATATTTGCCAAAAATTATGAAAACAATATAAAATCATTTAATTAAATTTATATTATTATTTATAATGCATTTTACAAATATTTGAAATATTTTTTGCAAACATTTATTCCATATAATTTTAATATTAATGGCATGAAAATATTAATTATTACTTTTATTTATTTAATATTTATGTAATTATTTACCTATTTCTATTTGTTTTTTATTATCCAAGTTGTTGTTAAATGTGATTAAATTCAGATTACAGTGAAGCTAGAACTTCGTATTTTTTATTAAAAATTAATAATATTTATTTAGAATACTAGTACTTCCATTCTTCCAACACCTTAAATATTAACACAAACTAAAACAAAACTGAGCATCTTATATATTCCTTTTTCTAGTTGTTATAATCCAAATATTTCATAGCCACAGAAATAAACGTATATTTGTTATAAGTATCAGATTCCTTAACATTTAATGGTTATTATTGGAAAACTCTATTAGGTTGTTAAAACGAGAGTTTCCTATCATCTTATTCTGTGAAAGTTATTAATGAAAGTAGGAAAACTTAAAAATGAAATAACATTTATTCTGATCTTTTGCATTTTCAAAATTATATTTATTTTTCATTCGTCACAAAACACAAACTTAATAATTAAAAATATAAATTTAGAATTACTATAGATTGATGCACGTAGAAGAGTTAATATACACTGACGGAAAAAAAAATCCCAACACCAAGAAAGACTTGTTAGATACACAAAATTTGGTAGGCGTGTTTATACATCTGAAAGATGACATCGATTCAAATTTCGCGCTTTTCGCATAAGTGTGGCGCTAGTAGCTCCACTCGGAATTTGCAAATCAGGTTTGCTTTAAATGCATGCTGTAAAGTTTGTGAGC
>AYEL01085692.1:0-19051 GCA_000484575.1 Olivierus martensii
TTGAAAATTTAATCAATTAAACATGTTAACTACACAAATGCATTGTCCAAATTTCATTACTCTACAATAATTTTTTCTTGGTGTTGGGATTTTTTTTTCCGTCAGTGTATATAACTAGGGAAAATGTACAATATTTACAAAATTTTCTTTTCTTTTATTAAAATTATTTAATTTTTTATTATTGAAAAAATAAATATTAAATAAAAAATTCTTAATTAAACTGACCAAAATTATCAACAATAGCTAAAATTAAAATTTTATTCAAAACATAGCCTTTCTTAAGATATTTTATTTAAAGACTAGATTTATAAAAATTAATAATCTATTTTCATAATAAAATCTTCAGTTCTAAAAACTAAAAGCAAGCAATGTTTTATTTATTCAACTTACATGTTTCACGAAAACTGTTTATGCAGTGTATGAAAATCTTTTTCATTCAACTATACAGAATACTGTATATACAATTTTTTGAATAATAAACAATGTATAAATATTTTTAATCTTCAACAGTATAGCAGATTATTTTTACAGCTTATATGAAATAAAAAATCAAACAATTAAATAAAATATTTTAAAATATTTATTTAAGTAACACTAACAGCTAGTAAATGCTTTTATAATTTAATTTATATTGATTATTTTTATAATTTTATATCACGTTTTTATTTTAGCTATAAAGTATAGAAATTTATATTTTATTATTTTATATCTGCAATATTATTTTTTTATAGTCAGGATTATATGATGTTGCTGCCGAAGTATTTTGTTCAAATACTGATTCTAGTAATAAATTCAAAACTGTTGTGAGAGTGTTTTCAGACTTCGGATATTTTAAAGCATCGGTAAATCCCAGTTTAATTGCAGTAGGAGAAGAATATATTGTTAGCATTGTAACTTCAGGAGGATTTGATATTGACTTAATTTGGGATTATAAGAATGGAACAAGGGAACAAGAATTTATAACCAGTAAATATCTATTAATAATTTATATAAAATATCTATTGATATTTTTCATTGACTATATAGTATATGCAATATAATTATGAAATATTATTTATTTCACAATTATATTACATATTCAGTCATTTAATTTTTAATTAAAATTTATTTTCTGTTTAAGTTTTAATTTAAAAACTTTAATAAACTGTATTTTAAAAATCAGTAAACAATATATAAAAATGTAGATAAATCAAGTAATAAGAAGTTATAATAATGTAAACTAACATGTTCAAACTTGCATCCTGCAAATACAATAGTCATTTATGCTCGAAATCTGAAAAAATATATATACGGGTAGGCCTCGATTAGTGCGAATAATAGGTCTTACAAATTTCTCGCACTATTCGAAGTATTAACTACAGTATATGTAAAATATAGTAATTGGTTCTTGCTTTGTGAGATTCCAGCCATTAGCCAATCTCACAAAGAATAATCACAATACTAACTGTTTAAGAAATATTTATTTTCATATTTTTACAATTTAACACTAACTGTTTAAGAAATATTTATTTTCATATTTTACATCATCCATCTAAATTAATAACTTACCAGGAATTGCGTCTCATACCATCCAATTTGTAATAACTTACCAGGAATTGCATCTCATACCAACATCAGACCAACCGCTAAATCGAAACCAAAATAAAAATAAATTTTTATATCAATTTTTAATCAATCAAAAATCTTTAGGATAACAAAGTTGAATAATAGTAATGCTAAATAGCTAACGGCAAAAAAGCCCATCTTTCTTGTGTTTCACCCCTTCAAAGCCAAGTGACTGTTCTTGGACTGCTCCTCGTCTGGTTTTACTAACCAAAAATTAACATTAATTTGTCAATTGATATCATAAAAGGAGACGGACCTTTGTTAGTAAGACTGGTCTATGCTTACAACTTGCATTAATCAAATATTTGCTCGCACTAAGTGAAAAACGGTATCGTTTTTATAAGTCGCACTAATCGAATATCGTATTATTCAAACTCGCACTAATCGAGGCCTACCTGTATATAAAAAAATTATGGAAAATATTTTACATAAAGTCGAATTTACATAAGTCAAAGAGAGGCTATAACTGATAAGAAAATATTAGGTCCATTAATCCAATTTTATTTTAAGTGATTATCATTTTTACTATCATTTCATCTTATAAAAATTTGTAATATTCATTTATTATACTTAGTTATTAGTTTGTTTTAATCACATTTTAAAAACACTAAATTGTACATTAACACTATTATTATGAAAATATAATTTTTCTGTTAATCAGTATTTTACTCTGTATTGATTTTATTTGCAAAACAGTTTTACTATTTCTATTTATCTATTAATTAAAATTTGCTTTACAAGACAGCTAATAAAATATATAAAAATTATTAAATAAGTATAAATCATATATATAAAGCATTTTATATAAATTGTTTTTCAATTGATATCAAAAATATATTTAAAAGAATGCTTTATCTATTAATAATTATTTTTCTAAACTATAAATTTATCAAATATAATTATCAGTTTGAGATTTATTCTTATTTTGCTTAATTTTAATAGTTTTTTTCCCCCTTTATTAATTGATATTCTATTAATATTGTTTGATGAAAAATTAAATCAAAATTTAATTTTCTATCAAACAATAATCTAAGGAGAATTTAAATTTATGAGAAAGCCATAAATTTTAGACATTTCTGATTTCCAACTTACGATGGCGAGGTTTGAAATTTTTGAAAGTGATTCCATTGTAAGTCAAGGACTATTTATATTTTTGTTATGCTTATCCAGTTTTCAAATTTAAGTGGTATGCACAATTCAGTTTTTATTAAGACATGAAGTTAACAATAAATTTATAAAACTAGTGCATAAATTTCTTATATTCTTTTGCAGATAGAGTTGCATACTTTTATAAAATTTATAGAAAATATTTTTAAAATCTTGTTCTGTTATAAGCAGATTTTTTTCTTACATCTTGATCTTAATGACTACCATTTAATTTTCAGCACAAATTCAAAATCACTTAGAAGACTAAATGATTTTGAATTTGTGTTGATCAAATGGATATTAACATTTTATTAACTATTGCAGTTCTATACACTTCATTTTAGAAATTTTTTTGGCTTTTTTCATATATATTTATACAGGGTGGAAAAAAAACTTCAATCGTAAAATTTTGTGTACTGATAGGGGACCTTGAAACAAGTCGAAAATGTCCAAGTGATCATAAGATCTAAATGGCACTATTTTTGAGTGCCATTTAGATCTTATGATCATTAACAAAAAGCATCACGATGTGTTGTGTTGCCAAGACACGTCACATCGCATCGCTCTCCTACTTACTACCAGGTAGTAAGAACGCGAGCAATGTGTCATGACGATTTCTGTACTCGGTGATTGGCTAGCTTTAAAGGGTTATAACTCAAAAACGGTGCCATTTAGGCCATATGTTCATTAGATATTTATGACAAAGTTTTTCTTCATCCTGTATATCTCCACATTATGAACATAGATTTTATATATTGATGCTTGAGGGCTGAAAAAAAACTAAAAACATTCTTAAAAGAAGTATATAGAACTGTAATAATTAATAAAGCATTAATATCCTGCTAGAAAGGTTAGTGATTTTTGAATTTGTGCAATTTTTTTTCAATCTAAAGAATTATTATATCATTTAGGTTGAGAAAATTTCTCTCTGATTTGCATTTTTGGCTATTTTGAGTTATTTTGTATAATTGTATAATTTCATCCCACTTTTTATTACGAGTAAATAAATTCAGCACAATTTTAAAAGTGGTCGAGAACACCTGGATATACCGCATGTGCAAATGTGTATATGTCAGTCATGGATTTCTAATATAAAATAATAATTTTCTAATAAAAACTTTCTACGATATTTATACAAAATAAGAGTAAATAAATTCAGCACAATTTTAAAAGTGGAAAATACAGTATTACTAACTAGTCTTATTTTACAAATCATTCTAATTGAAAATAATTTTTATCATGATCATTTGAAAGTAAATGAATAATATTTGATAAAATTATTTTTGAAATTTATACACTGTTGTTTGAATTACAAACAGAATTTGTTCAGTTTATTTAATTCAAAACTATTCTTGTGCTGAAACCAGATGTATCAAAACAACTATAAATAATATATAGTGTGATATACCATTAATCTAACCTATTACAAATCTCTTATTTCAGAGATTTGATTAAAAAGTTTGAATTATAACATGAGGATTTTGGTGGTAGCTCTGACGTCTTGAAATAATGTTGCGATCTATTGAATAACTGTAAACTTTTACATTAATAGCTAAATGATCAAAGAACAAAATGTAATCTTTAAAATTTTTGAACATTTTTTTGAAAATTAAATGATATGTTCATACATATGAAAGTTTATAACTCGAGAACACCTGGATATACTGCATGTGCAAATGTGTATATGTCAGTCATGGATTTCTAATATAAAATAATAATTTTTTTCTAATAAAAACTTTCTAAGATATTTATACAAAATAAGAGTAAATAAATTCAGCACAATTTTAAAAGTGGAAAATACAGTATATTTTATAGACTTGTAGATCTTTCAGCTTTATTAAGCCATCTTCAGCAAATCATACATAAACGCATAAGAATTCAAACGTAAATATTATATAATTACTTTATTTTTTATTATATTATAGTAACAAATTGTTAATATAATAAAAAATTTGTATGATCTTGTAAATTTAAATTACAAATTTTAATTTCATTAAAATATTTTATATGACAAAACAGTTTTATAAATGTTTATTTTTCAATAAAAATAATAATTCTTTATATACAATAATAAATGCATTTTAATAATTGTTTTAATAATGTTTCAGATACAGTCTATAATCTTAAAAATTTTTATTTGTTTTAAAGATTATTTTATGATATATATTCAATACAGATAGCCTTCGAGTTACAACAGGGTTCTGTTCCAATGTCTCTGTCGTAAGTCGATTCTAACCTAAGTCGAGGACTTTTTTAATTCTTGATTTGTTTGATTTCTGTTTTAATTTTTTTAATTCTTGATTTGTTTGATATCTGTTTTAATATTTTCATAAAATAGGTTTCTATTTTACTTAAAATGGTTAAACAAAGCTTTCCTTAGCTTCTTTTTTACATTTGAATTTACATTAGAGTATTATTTCTCTTACTGGACATGATAGATTTACAATGAGCTACAGTAATAAAGCTTTGCTTGTTGACTAATGGTGATGCTGAGATGTGTATACAAAAGCAATGAGATTCATGTATATGCAAGTATCAAAGTTGAATTAGAGAATTTTTAGTAATAATTTCTGGCCATCATAAGTGCAAATCATTGTAACTTGAGTTGTCATAAGTCAAGGACTATCTGTATAAGAAAATTTAAAATTCAATCAAAACATTAACAATAAATAATAATTAACCTTATACAATACTGGAAGTATGTACAAATGTAATTCATCAGAATGATTATCATGACAATAATAAATAAATTACAAGCACTATCAGTAAGATTGTCCTGTTTATTCAAAAACATTTCTGGCTGTTTAACCTACTTCAGTTAAAATAATTTAATTCAAGCAGTTTACATGGATAGCCAGAATCATTTTTGAATAAATAATAAGTCTTAACAAATTGTGCTTATACTTATTGTTTTGATTTTACATTAAGAGGTTTTTTACGTTGTAATAATAATTATCTCTTTTATAGTATACTATTTTTCGTATGATAGTTGATGATTGAAGATTTTTATCAAAATGACATGTTTTTAATCATAGTTAAATAATTTGTGATAAGAATTTTTTCATAAAGTGGAATTCAAAATTTGCTTTTGAAAATTATATAATTAAGACCTGTGTTACAATATTCAGTATTATTTAAGCTGACAAAAAAATTGCAGTATTTTATAATCTTTAATAATGATGCTGTATAATAAATTGTATCGTGTAAATATGTTTATAAATGTTGTCAAATTTTTACTGTAATGTATTTATAAATTTTTATATATATATATATTTTTTTTGAATTTATTTTAAGAATTTTTCAATATATTAATATTGAATCCAATTCAGTGAGAGATAAAATATATGTAGCAGATGTTATTTAGTATAATGTTTAAACCAGGGCTGTCCAACCCAGGCCTACTGCTGTAATGAATGCAACCCAACATAAAATCGATAACTTCCTTAAAACATTAATATTTTTATGTACTTATATTTTTACTTTTTTAAATTCGCCGTATCATCATCAAACATTCCACTAATAATGAAAAAAATTTGTTTCATTGCTGTATTAAAAATATATAAAAAAATAATGAAGTTAATGAGGTTTTTATTATACACAGTAGAGTCTCCATAATCCGACACACATGATTCTGGGGGTTATCGGATTATTGGATGTTCAATGAAAAAATGGAATTGCACAAACGAATACGCTCAGTTTATTACTGCTTTCCTGTCACTACTCTTACTGTTCAAATCTTACACAAAAACACTTAATTTTATCCCGATTTTTTTAATATCATAAAATGGTAGCTCGTCCAATACCATGAAACGAAGTCAAATCACTAAACTTTTCTCCCAAGTCAAGTTTCTTAATTATACGAAGCCAAATCACTAAACTTTTCTCCCAAATCAAGTTTCTTAATTATTTCTGCTTTTTCGACCGCAGTCAACATTTTATTTTTGTTTTTCATTTTTCCGATGTGACATTATGTAGAAAGATAAATAACAAATACTGATACAGTAAAACACTATTTTACAGTGTATTGAACTTAAAAATTAGTCCGACTATAACTATAAGCCTGAGCAAAGAACGAATGCCGACTGACAATTTGTTTACGTCAGTTTCTCTTTCTCGCATATCGACAAGTTGTGACATGAACATTTCACGTGGACAGCGCGACGGTTCTCAGAGTGTCGGACTACTGGAAGTGTCGGACTGGCGAAGGGCGGGACTATAGAGACTCAACTGACTCAAATACCTATCTACATTTCATATTTCCATTTTCTAAAATATTTCTTATTTCAGTGATTAAAACTTCTTGACTTGCTCAATGATTTAAAAAAATTTCTAAACTAAAAGAAGTCAAAGCTACGACATTTATGCTTATTTGCCTTGATGGATATCATATATTGTACAGTACATTATTTACTAACTCTTTGCTTAATAATTATCGTTAGAATTAGTATATTTTATGTGCGGCCCGAGACAATTTTTTTTCTTCAAATGTGGCCCAATGAAGCCAAAAGATTGGACATTCCTGATTTAAACAATGGCAACAATGTTATATATCAGAGATGAACTTTCTGAGAAGAAAAAAATCGTATATATATTGACTTTTTCGGAATTTATTACAATAGAAAATAAATCATTTAGTGGCAATCATGAACAACAACATCTTTTTGTCGATAAATTGCTATTCCATTTCATGATACCGGAGATAACTGCCTTCCCCTATTCTCCTTTGACTTCTGCTGACAGGGTCTTTACTAATAAAAAATAAAGAATTTATAAAATTAGATACTGTATACACAATAAGTTAGTATCTACTGTTTCATGCTCTAATATCAAAATATTACTTCTATATATCATTATATTGCATTTTAAAAAATACACAATAAGTTAGTATCTACAGTTTCATGCTCTAATATCAAAATATTACTTCTATATATCATTATATTGCATTTTAAAAATTAAACTGCAGTTTAATTTTTAAAATGCAATATTTTTATTGAATCCTGTTCGGAATACTAATTACTATACTATTAGAGACATTATAATAATTTACATTCAAATTCTGATTGCTAGAACGTTGTCCGCCATTTGACGAAATATTATTGTATAAGATATTGTCTCAGTTCAGGTGAATGCATTCAATAGATGATAGTATATTTTTTGGAATAAAAATTTTTACTATATGGCATGTTATAGTAGAGTATATATTAATAAGTAAAATAGTATATATCATTCTTATAATAAAATTTTCAGAAATATTGTAGGTAAATGCATTGAGATGTATATATAATTTTGTCACTAAATGCGTGAGCATTTGTGACAAAATTATTCTATTATTACCTATCGTAGAATTTAAAAATATATTTAATATATTCCAAACTGTAGCAAAATAATTTTTATGATACAAATATAAGTTTATATTTTTTTTTTAATAAACTAGTTTAAATATACAGTATATCTCGAATAATTTAATATTATTTTTCTCTTAATTTTATATAATTTGTTTTATGTAGATATTCCATCAATTTTTAATAAAACTATTGTATGTTTGGAAGAAGGAACTCATATAATAGAAGTTATTGGTTCAAATGGTGTTGATAATGTAAATGATACAGTTACCTTAACGTGTATGTATCCTGTTACTAATGATTGGAATCTCATATCAAATTCACCTCAATGCATTCCTCCAGGTATGTTGTTACTTAGGAATATGCTATAACTGAAAATTTTTAAATGAAAAAAACTTAAATTTTATTGAATTTACTTATTTATTTACTTACTTAAATACTGTATATTTTGTAAAAATATATTGGTATGAGTTGGTAGTTAGCTAATACAGCGTATATAGTTTTAACATAGTGATACACTCTGAAGAACATCTTAAATATCTGTAAATCAGTTATTGATCGTGGTTATAATTCCAAATTCTTTAAAACTATATGATTACTTTCTATGGTATTCTAATTATTGTATATTTCAATGTGAAAATTTTTATAAATAAAATTATTATCTTAAACAATGTGTTATGCAACTTTTGTGTAATAGTGTTAAATCCTTCAGCGATCGTTTATACTAAATTATTGTTATCGATTCATGAAAAAGTCCTTAGAATTCTTATACAGTATATAGTTTCTAGGATACTGAATTTTAAGATAGTTCAAATATAGTATTAATATATATTTAATTTTTATTACTTAATAATATTCAAACTTAAAAGAACACCGAGTATCCAATTTAACAGAATATATAAATTTGAATGTATCTTAAATCACTGATTAATTATTATTCATAAAAATTAAGCATATTCTATACTACAGTATTTATGTTTTAAAATATTAGTTATTCAGTGTATATTTGATTTTAATGGTTAGAAAAACTTCAGTTAATCAAATTAATAAATAATTATTTAAAGATATTTTATACAAATTATTTAGATATACCTAATACGAAGTATAAAGATAAATTTCAGAAACGTTTTTATTTTATTTTAAAATAAATTGAGATATTTATTTAATTGTGAAACTATCAGCATAGAACATTACCTCACTTACAAATAAGATAGCTGAATAAATATTTTTTTTATCAGGAAGAATTAAAGGCTCACTTTTAACATCATAACATTAATTGGAAAAGAGATATTAGTACAGTATATTTATCGTTTCTCGTGCTGAATTCTTCACAGAACGAAATATAATTTGCTTTATCTATTCTTTTTAATATTTTTATTTAAATGTTATATTTTCTTTATATTTATAATTTCATATAATTTATGCTTTCTTTTCAGGCAACATTACTTTTACTCTAGCTTATCCTGTAGAAAAAAATTTTCCAACGGAAGGAATATCTAAAATTAATTATGGAATAGATGATACGTATAAAGATGTTCGTATTCCAACTACTGGTGTCGGATCATGGGAAACAAGCTTTGTCTATACTTATAGATTTATAAATGATTATAATGTGACAATGATGATTAAAAATGAAATCAGTGAAATATATCTCACATTAGATGTTAGTGAAACCATTTATTTTTTAGATTACAGTAATTAAAACCTATGGTATATTAATATATTTGATATAATTTTAGGTGACAATTAATCAATGCATTCTCAACTTCACAGTTAATCCAACTTTTGTACCAGAAGGAAAACTTGATCCTGATGATCGGATAAATTTAGTAGGTCCGTATGATTATGATGCGCCAATTGATAGACCATTTTATTTTGAAATGCAGCTTGAACATAGTAAGTTTATATCTTAATATTCTAAAACAGATCATATAATGAAAAGATAAAAATTCCTCCTATGCACGTGAACAGTATATATATATATAAAATGTGCTTATATATATAGTTTATAGTATGTTTATAAATGTTTATAATAATGAAAATGTTATTATTAAATCATATAATGAAATATCATATTATATATATAGTTTATAGTATGTTTATAAATGTTTATAATAATGAAAATGTTATTATTATTCTTGAATTTTTAAACATATCTTTTAATACACTATTACAATGCTAAATCTGCACCTAGGAAGTGGAATAATTAGGAGTCTATTAGGAGTTTGTTACATATGCAATAGGATTGATATGTGTGATGAAACACTAAAAGTGAAGAGTTGGACTCGGAATCCTCCAAGTGATAAACTATCATTCTTCCATAGGCTGTTTAATTTTTGATTAGCTTAAAATTAATCAAATATTTATTAAAATGACAAATGATAATGACATCTTTATTCTACTTCTCTAGTAAATCATCAAAATAAAAATAGATTTAATTTTTCGGAAATAATTCAAGATAAAATTTTTGATGATAAAATTTTATTAGTCCTGTTTGCTTGTATCTATTATACCAGCCTACCAAAAATACCTATAATAGTCACTCACTTTAAAGGGAAAATATTACATTAGTATATTGTAATGCAATATTTTCTCATTTTATTCATTAATTTTATGAAAACGCAAATATTTTGATTAATAAAAAAAGAATTCCTTTAAATTTTTACATTCTTTAAGCTTAAAAATGTTTTGCAAATGAGCAGTAACGGAAAAAGTTAAAATGATATTATATATAAATGCATTTTTTTATTTAAAAAAAATATCATTGTTTTGTATTGTTAAAAACGGAATTTTCTTTAATTTTTTCCGTAATGAATATTTAAACTATATTTATATATTAGCAGTTAAACTTATTTGAACTATCTATTTATATTTGCAGATTATTATGATTATTTCCTTGTAAAGTTTCCGAATGGAACATTATTAAAAAACAGCACTGAAAAATTAATTGATTATAAATTTAATGAAGTATGTTTTTTGTACTGACTTTTTTCATAATTTATTATATAAAGTATATGTATTCATATATCAATGAATTATAAAATTTTTATAAATATAAATTTTAAGTAAAAATAATTTCCGTAATTAGCAATAACTTAGGCATTCCAATATAATATTTTATTGAATTTAATATCAATAATTATATAAAATTTAAAACAGTATTATATTGTATACAGCATAAAGTTAAAAATAAATATTTTTTACTTATAAGAGAAATACTCATTTCAGTATATAAAATATAAAAGAATATCAAAAAATATATAATAATGCTATATACATATACTGTATAATTATAAGTAAGGTTAATATTTCATTATACAAATTCTTACGATTTTGGACGTTTACTTATAGTGAATTAGTTTTGCAAAAATTTGTAAATATTTCTTTAGTAAATTTTAAAAAAATCATTAAAAAATAAGGTTAATATTTCATTATACAAATTCTTACGATTTCGGACGTTTACTTATAGTGGATTAGTTTTGCAAAAATTTGTAAATATTTCTTTAGTAAATTTTAAAAAAATCATTAAAAATTTTTAATTAAATATTAACAAAAATGAATTTTCTAATTTCAAAAGTTTCTAATCGACATCGTATAATTGTTATTTCAAAATATTTTTTATGATGATAAACGATTACTACTATAAAAATAAAAGAATAAAGCATATTTTGATAAATATATAAAATAATTAGTCAAAAATCAATATCAAAAATTATTAGCTTTTTCCAAAATTAAATTAGTTCCGTGAACAATAATATAACGTAAACAAACAATGAAAGATTCATTTAGAGAATCACACAGAACTATTCTTATAATCCATCTGAGAGATCCTTTCATTTCTTTTATTTTACTCAAACTAATAGTTATTAATTTATAAGCAGCGAACCGATTCCAAATCCATCGGAATCGCACATACATGTGAAATCGACTGATAGATAAACTATGGAGATTGATAGGTCAAATCCAATCTCCCTGAAAAATACAGAGGTATATGATCCCTGATCGATCCGGATCGTTAGATAGAAATTTGATTTGAAATTTACTATACAATTATTGACTTGTACTGTATTATATGTCATAATATATATGGCACCAGCAAACCCATGCCCGTCATTGTCCGAGCAGTTTATTGTATATTTTTAATTTAAAGGTTTAAATTAAACTATGAATTAATTTTACATTAATTATTCAACTTTTATTAAATGTTGCTTACAAATATAGTCATTCATCGTCTTTGTCCATTAATAGTATTTGATCATTCGATCATAATTGTCTTATAATGTGTTGCCTTCTATTGATGAAAGAAACTTTTATGCAAATTAAGCTGATCTCCGGGGATGTATATTAATACTATTCTTCCTATAAGTTTTCTGCATAAATCTCCTGATAGACAAAAATTATTTTGATAAAAATCGATTCCGTTGTTCTTGTGTAATAAGCGAACATATACACGCAAGGATTTCAGATTTATAATATGTATTGTAATGTTATGCTATATGTCATGCATTGGCCATTCCACTGTCGAATTTTCAATCAGATATTCTTGAATCCACCATGAGCTACTAATGCCCATGATAGAATTAACCTAAGAACGAAGAATCGGGATCGATGATTATTATCAAGAAGTCTTTGTAAAATTTCCGAACGAGTAGAATTCAAAAATCAATCCTGGAAGGCTATTGCTTGTTTTTCGTGGCTTTCCAATACTACTTTTTATCGTAAATATAAAAAAGGAATGGAAAATACTAGAGTATTAAGGGCCGCCTAGAGAAATTTTCGGGCCCATGACAAGTCTGTGGTACGGGTCACACTTAAAAAAGTGTATCATTTTGGTTTAATAAAAAATCCATATAAAACATTAAGCATTTATTTTTAAAAAGTGAACAAATTCAAAATTCGATACATTACATACCATGTTATATATAAAATAGTTTATTTTGACACTGCTGCTTTGGATGCTCTGGCGGAGGCTTGCGAATTATCAGACACGTTATGTGACATGTCAGGATACGAAGGTCGGGCTCTTTTCGATGCCGGGCCCGTGACAAAAGTCTCGGATGTCACCCCCTCTTGGCGGCCCTGAGAGTATTTAAAATAAATTTATTAATACTTTTAATATTTATTTTAAAATAAAAAATATGTAAATTAAATTGTTTTCTAATGAATATCTATATATTTTCAGGCTGGTATTTATGACTTTTGTTTTTATTTATATTATGGAAATGGAGAAAATGGGCCTGTTAATAAAACTGTAAGAATATTGAACAATGTGCAAGGTTTATATGCCGATGATACTAACAATGGTTTTTGCTATGTTGAAATGGGAGTAAATTTTACCATTTATATAGAACAATTTGATGAATTTACTTGTTTATTATTTGATGCACAAGATGGATCTATTCCTATTGCTTACGGTGATGAAGCTATCTGCAATTATTCATATAACAAAGAATTTCATTATGAAGATAATATTGTGTCATCTAATATGACGTAATTTTTTAATTTTAAAAATTAATATTTTTAAATAATATAAAAATTATTATTAATGTGTGTGTGTGTGCGTGCGTGCGTGCGTGCGTGCGTGCCGCCTCAAGCGGCACCGTAAGGGGGCGCATAAGCAGCGAAATCAAAATACAATTTGAACCATTCAATAATTAAAAATCTTTAAGCAACGCTTTTCTATATTGATCTATGTTGATAGTTCTGCTTTGAGCTTACAATTATTGACAATATTTGATTTTAATGTTAGTTTGTCTCGAGAAGTGTTTTCTATATTGATCTATGTTGATAGTTCTGCTTTGAGCTTACAATTATTGACAATATTTGATTTTAATGCTAGTTTGTCTCGAGAAATGGCTGTGTTGTGTTTAAATCAGTAAATCAAAATAAAACAAAATTTGAACTAGCTAATCTAATAGGACGTTAAAATAAAATTAGAAATGCAGGAGCGCTTTCAGGCTGGACTGCCCCTCTTCAGCTGCACAGAGGAAGTGAGCGTTAGCTTAGAACCTAACAGAGAATGGGATATCTGTAAAAATAAGTGTAATTGTAATTAAAACCTCGAGTATCAGAGGAACAGTAAAAACAAACAGATTGTGCATGTGGGATAAAATGTTAGGCAATAAGGGGGCGGAAATAGGGTAATAACAGATATAAAATTTACGTTTTCACACTTAAATACTATAGTCACATTGATTAAACAGGTACTCCCAAGCACTGAGTAATAGTCTTTATCCCGAGATACAGATAGAAAAGAAAAATATTTAAGGGGGCGGCATTTCGAAGACTTGCCTCATACTGAGAAAATTTACCGCACGGCCCTGGATGAAGTACAAAATTGATGAGAGATAAAGATACAAATTTTGTTTCTTTACTCGAACTTTCTATTCGATATCTTATTTTCGTTTTAGAAGAATAAACATAAAGAGATTAGAAATAAATCAATGTCAAAATAAATTGACATGATATTGAGATTTTATTTTACAATTTTGTGATAAATTATTCTGAAATGCCTTTAAAAATCTGATTTATTTTTTCATTTAATAACACTGTTTTTGTAACATTAAATAATAAATATTTTTGTTTTACTTGAAAAAGGCAATTTAAAATTTTTAATGATTGATCCTCTTTTAGCAATTCTATATTTCAGTTTCAGATACACTTGCGATATACTGCATTTAAATAAACAACAAAAATATGTACGGCTCCAGGAAGATTAAAAAAAAAAAAAAAAAAATTCTCCTAAATTATACGATCATTAGCCAGATGAGGTAACGATAGCGCTTTTTTAGGCTTATGGCCTACCTGCGGTGGCGCGGATAAGGATGGTTAACGAGACTTATACGACACAGAGACCATGTTTGTAACAACAAACAACTTCCTTTATTAGAGAGAGAGAGTTTACAATAATAAATAAGCTCTGAACATAAGTAGAGGATAAATACTTTTTGATTATACAAACAGTACACATAGGTTTATACATTGAATCTAGCTTCTTCTTCTTTAGTAGATTGAGGCGTTCATTGTATGGTTCGGTTCCTCTTGCCGGCTAATTCCGAATTAAGGATGACACTGTCCTCTTATTAATGTCCCCTTTTTTCCGGTTGTCTTCTGCTGCTTATTATCCTTTCTTTATGACGACGGGCTCCAGATTAACTATCGGCGATGTACTTATTTTTAGATACCGATTCTCAGGGAATAGGTTACCAGTGGCGGCCGGATTGGCCGCGTGGAAACACTTCGGTTTACCACTCTGGAGGTCCCGGGTTCGAGTCTCGGGTCCCACTCCTTGAAAATATTTATCATGGGGTCCGGTCCCGGCCGTCGATTCCCCTCCTCCACAATCCGGCTGACCCCTCCGCAGGGGTGGGCAACCTGTGGAAGTGCTTGTTTCGCCCCGCCACTTAGTATACTCCCTGAATGGAAAGTGGCGTCACCACATAGTATTCTACCAGAAAGGAATGTGGCGTCATTTGTTGACAAAAAAAATCAACCGTTATCAATCCGCCACTTAGTACTCTTACTGAGTGGAAAGTGGCGTCATCTATCGACAAATACATAGTATTCTACCTGAATGGAGTGTGGCGTCATCTGTTGACAAAGTTAGTATTCTCCCTGAATGGAAAGTGGCGTCATCTGTTAACAAAAATAGTATTCTACTAGAATGGAGTGGCGTCATCTGTTGGCCAAAAATAAAAATAGCTATTTACCGCTATGTACTCTTACTGAGTGGAAAGTGACGTCATCTGTTAACAAAAAAAAGATTACCAATTCTGTTCGAGACTTCTTTTACTTTATGACGAATAGATATCGTTGGGACTTCCCACTTCAACGGGTGAGCACCGACTTCTGTACATATTACTCCTTTGGAGTTTGGCGACCGACTGCCGAATCGCGTCTCCGTTTCGGGGCAAATTCTTGACCCCTTTCGATAAATAAATTGATCGTCTTCCCAGAGTAAAACATCTCTTAGTATCGATTTTCCACCCTGGTTACAATTATTTCCTCTATTTGATTATAACCGAACACCTTAATGTCATTCGACATCTAGTTTATGATTGTGCAGGACAAGGTTCTTTGCGTCGGTGATAATGTAAACTATCTATCGGTCGGGTTACAAATCTAAGGTGTGTCTCTGTTTGATTTCTTCCAATTATGTTTGATAAAGAGGTGTATAGTGATCTCTTATATTCGACCCGAATTCCAGATCTCCACAAATATTCTTTTATGTATAATGAAAAAAAATTAAAAAATATGTATTATAAAACAATATTTTAATAGCGTATATATAATTTAATATTCAACATTAGATATTTTCAAAGTTTATGGGGATTATTTGTAAAATTAAATTGAAATACAGTTCGAATGATTCTGATTAATCTCAATTTATATAGTTTTGGAAATCATCAGTTAAAAAATTTCAACTATATTTAAGACAATAAATATTATAATATGAAAAAAATTCAAATATTTAAGAAAACAATAATATTTTTTAAAATAATATATATTTAAGATATACAAACGAAAATTTTATAATCAATATAATGAATAAAAATTAGCTTTATGTATAGATTCAAATTGTTATTATATACTGTAAATATTATTTTATTGGTTGATTTATAATGTATTCTGTGAATTCTTATAAATTTTGCCAAGATAAATAAATTCGGCCCCTTCCCTATTAAAGTTTGGCTTTGACTTTTCAAAATTAATTTAATAATAAGTTTCATTCATTGATAAATTTGAATTCAATAGTTCTTCCGCGACCTTTTCAGTCACGGAACATATTTAATTACTGTATAAAAAAATTGTGGGGCATAAAAATCAATAATGTAAATATAAGATAGCATAATTATAATATGCAGTTCTTAATATATATTTTATTAAAAATTATAGGTTACATATATTGATATACAGTATTTCACATTTTCGCGAAACATTTCTGAAAAGTTCGCGGAACTACCAGTTAAAATCCATTACTATAACTTATAATAACCACGAATAACTAAAAATGATTTCTGAGAATAAATAATTGATTTTTATTTATAAATTTGAATTTTATTCATTTTGCTACAATTAGTTTTTTCAACTTTCATTCGATAGCAGTTCCAATAGAAAAATTTTGTATTATTTAAAAAATCAAGAAATAATATGACAGAAGTAAAATAATATTATCAGATAAAATATAATTAAGACTTTTCTAACGATATATAACATTATAACAACTTTTACAATACAAAACAACATTTCAAATGACTATATTTTCTTTGTGAGATAAATACTGTAGTTTCAAAGTTTAGAATTTCTAAAATTTCGAATAGTTGCTATTTTATACAGAGATCAATTTAAATGACTTCAAAATTAGTTTGTTAATTATATAACATATTTAATAGATAAATAGAAATGATAGTTCAAACATATATCTTATGCTTTCTACGATTATTGTTTTAAATTAATTAAACAAAAAGTTTAAACAATTTACTAATACTGTACCGTACTAAGGTGGAGTGGGGTATTTCATAATATAATGAATAATGAAGGTATTTCAATCTATCGCATAATATTTACAGAGATTATTTTAGATATTTGGCAGGGTCGTTAACAATGGCATTCCACAGCGCAAATAACCTTGATCTTTGATCTAAAGGTCAAGGGTATATCCGATTGTGAAATTTTCTGCTCTTTCCATTGCTGGGTCAAAAGTATTCCCCTTTAAAAAACAGACTTGACCCTGAAATGACATTGAAGGTCAAAGTCAAGGTCACATTTAAGGTCACCAATTGATTGCCCCTTCGAAACCCAACAACTTTTTCCGAAATAATGAGATCCAATTAAGATATTTCGTTGTCTCAAGATAAAAAACTCACCCTGTATATTACATACTACTACTAATAATAATAATAAATAATTGTCTGGCTTTAAGTGCTTGTGATTTCTTGTGGTGTTAGAAGCAGCAGAACTCAGTAGTTTATACTTATAAAGTATTTGTTTATTAATTTTGATATTACGTTATAGAATTGTATCTATATTTCTTTAGTAATAGAAACAATATTTCTACAAATATGTTTTTATGTTTTAGATTTCCAAAAGAAAAGTAGAAGACACATTTATGGAGAGGTTCCTTACAAAATTTCCAACTTATCCAGCTTATATGCGAAATATATGTAATACAGAATTAAATAGTAGTCGTCGAATGATTGAAATATTTACTTTTTGCATAATAAAACCATTAATAAAAATATTTCACATTCTATTTTTTATGTTTTAATATAATTTCCAGTAGAGTCGCTTTTAAAGATACATAACGAGACGTTTACATTCATTCTCGTTCTTCACTTTACTGTTTAAAAAATTTTGTTTTGAGAATAAAATTATTTAAAAACACGGTGAATTTCAGTGAATATTTTATAAAATTTTGCGAGTGAATAAGCATCACTTTTATAAACAAAGTAGAATCTAAGTGGAATAGAGAGTAAAAATATTAATATTCTCGAAACTACTGTATATTCGAAAGATGAATTAGAAAAAAAGAAAGGCTTAATGTTTGTAAAATAATTTAAATGTTACCAAATTTCAGTTAATGTTATAAATAAAAATTGTATGTTTCAGAAAACCTATTATACAATTATTATAAAATATTATATAGTTAAGTCTTAATATTTTGGTCTCATTTATTATTATAAGGGGTTTTATCACGAAAAACGACTTTTATTACAGTTTTAAGATCAAATTTCCGAGTTTTTACCATCGAAAGGCGGCCATCTTGGTCAATCCAAAGCCGGCTTCGAGTTTAGTGACGTCATGCCATCTCCATCTTGTGAGGAAGTTAACTTGGACCTGTCCTATTTTTTTTTATTATGCACTCTATTATTTATCGTTATTTTCCTATATGCTAACGTATTATATTTTAGTTTAAAAGTTAACTTACTTCCACCTTCTCCGTCGTAGTTGGCAATCAC
>AYEL01085694.1:0-16484 GCA_000484575.1 Olivierus martensii
TTTAAAAAAAATTTAAATAAATAATTCAAATAATATCTTTTATATTATTCATTATTAGTCTCGATGCTTAAAAATTATAGAAAGAATTACTTAATTAAAACTAAAATGGTTCCCAAAATTCTATAACAAAATAACTTTAAAAAATTTAAAATAAATAAAAATAAAAATCGATTTAAAAATTTTTGTTTTATGTCATCTGTATTTGATCTCAGTGATGAGACCAAAGATATAAAAGAAAAAATATTAATTCTTTTATATAGCTTTAATAAATTCGTTTTGGTAAATTTCTAATTATTGTAATTATTTCGAAAAAGTGTTGTAGTTTCGTAACTATGCTACTTTAAATTTTTGCATTATTTTTATACAGTTATACAGGGTGTAAATTATTTCCTTAGAAAAAAATACACTATGATGTAGACAAAATTCAGGTGATTAAAGTGATATAAGACACCTGGGGTTGCAAATTGCAACCAACGCCGTAAATTGAACCTCAAACTAAGCTTAATGGCGTGGGCTTCAAATGATGGTAGCGTTCTTGGTACAGTCGTCTTGCTGCCAGTGCACTAACTCGTTGTTGTCAAACTGATCCATAAGAACAGTGTACCTTGTCGAACTGGTTAAACTAAATTAATCAACAGTCAACAGTGCAATTTTTCTGCAATGACGTTGCAGCTCTTCTCCTTTGCCCCGCCCGGGCTTGCGATTTGCGACCCCAAGTGTCTTATATCATTTTAATCGCCTGAATTTCATCTACGTTGTAGTGTAGTTTTTTGAAGGAGATAATTTACACCCTGTATATCATATTATCATTACAGAGAATAATAAGGTCGGAAAATTTATAATCTATTAAATCATTACACTGCTCCATTTCCTAATATAACAAACACTAAGTTCTTCGAGCAGGGAAAGAAAAAACTACATCGTATTTAAACTAAAATTCCTTTAGTATAATAAAGGAATTTTAGTTTAAATACGACATAGTTTTTTCTTTCCCTGCTCGAAGAGCTTAGTGTTTGTTGTCAGAAAATTTTTTCAAATTTTTTTCTGGAATTTCAATTACATAATAAAAATCATTACTAGATAACTCAGAATATTTTACAGAAAGCAAACAGAAAAAAATTTGGGTTTAAAAATATCATTTGTTCAATTTATGCTTAATTTTAAATGTTAGTTATATCTAAATTTTCATTATTAAAATAAAATATATTTTTAATTTAATTAAGAAAATAATTTTAGAACATTGATGTCAAAAAGAAAATTCCTCCTAGTGTAATAATTTAAATTAATGAAACGAGATAAAACATCAATACAGAGTTAAGTTAGATTTTATGTCGCTAAACATATATATGGTGGCAACCAGTTCAAAAACCAAAATCTGTGATATCAGCTGGAATATTGAAAGATGAAGTTCAGTTGGGCTAATAGAAAATCTCATAAATTAAATGTATTTGCACAGTAGATGAGCAAGAATAGCAAAGACTTTAAAAATGCGAGACGAGAATAGCTGGTACATTTAAATTGAATAAAAAAATATGTGTTTAATGATGATGCATCTAAAAAATTTTACAATTTATTATTGTAATTCGATCATTTTTTTTGTATACATATAGTATTTAATAAAATATGAGTTGAAGATGATTATATAAGCAGGAAAGTTCCTCATATAACAAAAAATGATCATTGATTTGCATATGATTATGATTATTGTGTTAACATTTAAATTTAGAAGTTATAGAGATATTTTTCAATATCATCTGAATTTTGATTTGATATTCTAAAAATTAGTTACAAGAGTAAATTTTTTTAGAAAACTTTACCAAGGAAATATTAAGCAAAATTAAAGCTTGATATGTTTATTTGGAATGTCCTGTAAGTGTATTTTACTTAACTTATACTTGGAAAAATGAATGAAAAAGTTTAGTTTGTTATAATTTATAACAAACATGAGAGAGAGGGACATAAAATTGACTTTTACTAAGGACTCCACAAACCCCACAATATGGCTGATATCATATTAAATTTATCTATTAAATAAAAATAAACATAATAGGATTATAACAACAACAAATAGATATACATGAAAATGACTAAAAGAGATAATTCAGATTTATGGAACATTGATTCAGTAATGCATAGCACTGCAAAGGAAAAGACATCATTTGGAAACTAAAGATCCTTATTTTAGCATGATCTTGGATTCTCAAATGAATTAATCCTTTCTAACACTGAAGATATCAATGCATTTTCAGAGAAAAAATTCTACTAGAGATTCTGATTTTGTATTACTCATTGAAATAATGCATGTGACTTCTTTTACTACAGGAAATTCAAGTATTCAATTATATAATCCATTCAGAAACATTTTGCATCCACATTTCAGTTTCACATTTGGTCACATTCAATTTTTATATTTTACTAACTGTATCTGGTATAAAAATACACCATCAAAAGAAATGTACTCATCTCTTCTTTGCCATGTTCTATAAACTTATTGAATTTTCCCTCTGTTGGCCTAGTCTTCCTTGATATGACTATTTCCTATAAATTAATTTTATTTCCCATTAAATCTTCTACTTAGTCCAAATTTGAACAAAATCCTGAAGGATTAAATATCAGCCAGATGGTTGCATGGTAGATCTTCTTTGAAGATCTCAGTTCATTATCTGGAATAATGGCATCATTGGGATCTTTTATTCACTGCATATTTGAATTATAATGTCATGTAAGATAATGATATAAATTGTGCAATTTATTGGGTAATTTATCAAATTTCATAAATAGATGGATTATTCAATATTTTTTAAATGTAAAGTAGAACCCCTATATCTGTGGGAAATAAATTCCAAGCTCCTTTGCAAATACCTGAAACTGTGGATACTAGCAACTGCTATATGCTGTACATATCTATGGTAAAGTTTATTTTATAAATTAGGCACAATAAAAATTAACAACAATAACTAATAATAAAATAGAACAATAATAATAATAATGATGTGAATATGATTTTCTCTCTCTCTCTCTCTCTCTCTCTCTATCTAAAATATTTATTTCCTCTTACTCACCCTTTGTTCTTCTTGTAGTTAATAATGATGTGAATATGATTTTCTCTCTCTCTCTATCTAAAATATTTATTTCCTCTTACTCACCCTTTGTTCTTCTTGTAGTGATAATGACTCAATGCCTATGTAATGAAATTAACTTAAATTATTCTCCGTTTTCTGTATTTCTGAATTTTTCTGTTTAATTTTTTGGACTGCAATTAAATGAAAAAGTGGATATCAGGATTTCACTATATATTCTAAAAACCTATTTATTGTGCATATATGTATAAATTTCTGCATCAAGCAAAAGCAAAAGCAATACCCACCCCAATTGCTTTCCTAAGGACAAATAATGAAAATTGTTAGAGGGACTACAAACGTGTGAGTAGAGTGGATGATCAGTTAACGAACAGTTCAGACTACAAACAAATCAGGTAACGAATACTTTTGCAAAAGATTTTTATGTTCAGACAATAAACACATATTTGATAACAAACACCTCACAGAACAAACTGTGGGATCTGTGGACTGATGGAATAACAAGCTTAGGCCTGTGCATTCATGGGCTTATGGGTAAGAATGGGAGAACAGTGGTTTTTCCAGATTAAAATGAACTTAGAGACAAAAAAATCAAAGATTTATTAGAGGAAGTAAGAAAGAGTTTTTACAATTTTCTGGTCTTAGAATGGCTCCCATACCAGGTTGAGATCAATAGGTTTGGGGATCTCTACAATGATAATGCTATTAATCACTTCTGAAAAAATCTTAAAGAGAGAAAAGCCATTGACATTGGACAGATTCTTTAATGCTCCACAAATGGAAAATAAACATGATAGAAGAAAATTAAAGACTATATGTATATATAATACACAAAAGCCCTTTAGCAGTCAAAAGATTTTATTCAGTAACGTTTTCAATACACTTGGGTCTTCTTTCAGCTGCTACAACACGACTAACTCAGTTAGTCGTGTTGTAACTTCAGCTGCACTGAAGAAGATGTCAAGTGCGTTGAAAACGTTACTGAATAAAATCTTTTGACTGCTATACGGCTTTTGTGTATTATTTTTAGTTTGTGTTTAGTGCAGTCTCATTGAACTTATATATGTATATATTATTGTTATTATATATAAATAAACCTAGTAAGAAATTATATAATATTTTATTAATTTTTTGGATTTCCAGAATGAATTAATTAAATTCCCATAAAAATCTATGGTAAATTCATGATTGGTTAATGAACAATTTGGGTAGCGAACGTCATCTTTGAACTGATTATGTTCATTAACCAATCACTCACTGTATAGCACTTGAAAGGATATTTTTATATATTTTACAAAAGGAATCTTTTGTCCATAATACCAACTACCTGCTTTAACTCTTTATAAAATCTAATCAATTCAAGCACTAAATGCAGTAGAGATGTATCATAAATAATATTTATTAAAGAACTAATGTTTTCAGCTTTTCATCGTCATCTTCAGGTTCTTAATTCAAAATACAAATTCTAGAACAGTTAATGGCTTTAGAGAACATTCAGTTCTAAAAATTTAAAGCATAACAATATTAATATAATAAAAACAAATAAAAGTGTTATCATGGTTACTACGTTTTAACATAATGGTTAAGGGATTGGTAAAAATAATAAAATAAACACTGTAACATATCAGTCTATCCTGTAATATATACTGGAATCTTTTGTAATTAATTTTTTATTTTTTTGTGTAATAAATTATTCAAAAATATCTCAAGAACATTGCAAAGCGTTATAGTTATAGATGCTTGTTCCATTTTTATTTAAGCTAAAGGATATTAATTTTGAAGTTTAACTATGATCCATCCCTTCCAGGATAATGACTATTCAAAATGTTTTAAATTCTACAACTTTAAGCTATTTGTCAATAATATAAATATTGAAAATGAAAAGTTTGTTTGGAAAGTACATGATTACATTTTTCATTTATATTTGTTTCTTATTTTATTACAATAATTTTTAACTGTTTTTATTAATTTTAATTGATAGACATTATTTTGATTATTTTCCTTTTTCAAAAAAAAATATGTTAATCAAATGATCTTATCTAAAGACAAAGAGATTAGCATCTAAGCTTATGCTTGTATAACTACAAATTAACTAAGCTGTTTCACTTTTATAATTAAAAATATTTTTCTTTAAGACTACATTCTGAATATGTGATGCATTGTGAATATTAACATAGACAAAAAAAGTGCATTTTTAAAAGAAATATATTTTCTATCCTATTTGTAAACATACAATGAATTATAATAAGTCCACTTTCAATTCAAAATCAAATTTTCTCAATCATTTTTGTGAAGAGTCTCAATATAAAATTTCATGAAAATCTATCATTAAGAATAGTTGTTTCATATATAAGGATAGACATAAAAAATGTAATAGATGCTTTCCTCAAATATTGTGAACATATCTAAAAAGTTTGTTTGTTAGAATATGTTTGGCTCTTTAGATAAACTCAGTATTTAATAATAACTTAAATAACTTTCTGTCTAAATAACAAAAAATCAATTATAAATTATATTAAATAATTGGTTTTCAAATTTGTGTAAGAAAGGATGATACAATTAACAAATTCCCTTAGATAAAAAAAGAGATGATAAATCTGTAATCAACAGTTCTAGAATTTATTTTTTCTATGCTAACCCACAAATTTCAATAGCATAAACTAACAATTCTTTCTGATAACTGGAATAAGATAGATTATTCAGATTACAATGTTGTAGATTTATTTGAATCCTTTAAAAATTTTTCTAATCTGGGATCTTCTTTTAATTTCTTTTCTAGTTGATCTATTTTTTCCTTTCTTGTATTGTAGAGCCTATTTATATAAAATTTCACGTAAGAAAAGAATTAAAAATATAAAGTTTATAAATTTTATCATTGTTATATCTATCCTTCTAAAGAGTACAAAAATCAAATAAATCCCTGAAACAGGAAATTAAACACAAAACTTATATTAACATTAGAACATAACATTTTAGATTCTAATTATTAACTCTCCTCAGCTATAAACATTCTATCATTAAATTTTTTTAAATAAGAACAAATATTTTAAATCAATAAAAGTTTTCTGTATAATGCTGTTTCTGGTCTTTTTGATTCTTGTAAACCTTACCATTTAATTACTCATCTTGCTTTAATCACTGCTTATACTCTTAGAAAAATGTTATCAATCTAAATATATTTGGATTGATAACATTTCCTTACCATTTTAATCTGTTTTCGATGACAGTGATCCTCAGATTTACTTTTCTAATTAATTCCAAATGATCTTGTTCATCTTGCTTTTTTAAATCAGACTGATTCTTTCTGTACCATTTTTGTTGTTGTTCCAATTGATTTTTCTCCTATAATATAAATAGCAGTTTTATTGCATTATTAAGCCAAAAGTTGGTCATTTACAATTAAAATATGATAAAAGTATAAATACATTTTTTAATTGGCACTTCATTCTTTCAACTCTACCATCCAAAGTAGATTGGTAATCTTTCACACAATTAACATAAATATCATTAGCCGATTTAAAATCCAAAGTTTCAGGATATCCTAGTGCAGCTAAATATGGTGCTAAATAATCAAGATGCATTCCTTTATCTTTCTTCGATTTCATTTCTTGTATTGCTTCTTCAATCTTCAGCAATATAAAAACAGCATTAGAAATACTGTAAAAGTTATACATATGCAAAAAATTCTCTAGGACAAGAACATTACCTCACTTTCAACTTTTCTTTTTTCATAAATATAATCTTTGAAAGATATTTTTTCTTGTTTCCTTTGATTTAAAATTTTTTGAATCTAAATGTAATTTAGGATATGAAATTTTAAATTATCACACATGTTAATACAAATAGAAAAAAATTTAAAACTATAAATACTTCTTCCTTGATGTGTGTCAAAGAAACTATTGCTTTAGCTTCACTATCTATCAGATCAGCTACCAAAGGATATAAATCTCTTAGTTTGTAAGTTGCTGTTCCAACACCTGCCTAATGGAGTAATAATAGTTTAGGAATTTAAATTTATAAAAAGTTTAAAATTATTACCTGAAAGCCAGACCACATATCATTATTGAGGATGAAATCTTGGCCTTTCTTCTTTTCAGGTTTAATTATATCTAAATATGAAAAAGTTATGCAGTCATTATCTGTTTGAAATCTCACATAATACATCCCATCTTCTATTTTGTATATTTTTATATATATGTCTTCATCAGGAAGGATATCATAATTTCTAGAAAATGTTTCTTCAATTCTCTAAAATATTTATTGTTTATTTTAATTTATGGTAATAATTAATTGTTAATAAAAAAAAGTTCTACTTACTGCTATTTCTGATTCAGTAACATCATCCTTAAGAAGTTTTAGAATGCTAATACTGTGATATTCAGTAGTTCTTTGGCAAAGTCTGTCATCTCTATCAACATATTCTTCTGTAAATATATTTTTGTCTCTAACAACTTTAGACAAACCATCCAATCTAGAATCATTGTAGAAAATCATAGTTCTTTCTTCATCTGATTGGTTGGAATCATTTATTTTGTATATATGTTCTATCAAAAACAAGTGAGGATATTTAAAAAAAATGCATTCATTTAACAAATTTCAAGAAATAAAAATGAGTATTTTTCTGTGTATTGCTAATATCTAACAAAAAATATATTTTCTCTATTTACATAATAATGATTAATGTTATTTGGTAAATTAATTGCATATCATCGATTTAATATATTTCATTATAATATTAAATAGTTTACCCTTTAAAGCATCGTCTCTAAATGGTGAAAAATATTCGTGAATTATTTTATTTTTTTTATCAATAATCTGTTTTTCTAAATTATCATTGCGATTTTTAAAACATTTTATCACTTTTATCAATGACTTATCTGAAATTCATATATGCATTAATATGTTAATAAAAAAGAATCACAAATAAATAATTTCTTTAAATTAGGCATTGACTTACATTCTTTATCAGAATAAAATTTAATTTTACTGATAGCACCATCATCAGCATAAAACGGTGCAAATCTTCGATATTTCATACAATTATAACATCTCAGTTTTGTTTCATCTGGAAATCTTCTATAAAAGTCTAAAATTTCATAATTAAATTTTGTTATCATTTCTAAAACATTCTAAAATTGTTTTATTACCTTCATTAGAAATGGTAAATGGGACTGTCCAGGATGCAGGAAGAACTATGTCTTTCTATTATAAAAGAATTTAAAAGATATTTGATAGAAATTAATTCAACTAATGAATTAAAGAAGTACCTTAATAAATGAAGATTCATTAATAATGACCGAATTTAATTTAATCGGAAAGACTTTCAACCATAATTCACTATCATCAATATTATAGTTAGGCATCTGAAAAATCCAATATGTTTTAATGTACTATATATAAATAAAAACGATTATATATGTTTTTCTAATTATTAACCTTTTTCTTAGACTGCAGATTGATCCAAAAGTTGTTATGGTTCCATACTGCTTCTACATATTTATAATCAGGCGAATTTATATTTATCCTTTCTCCAGTTGTTGGTTCGATAAAAAAATCAGAAAATATTTCGTTCTTTCCTGATTTAATTAATATCCAAAAATGCACTCGTTGATCTTGAAAGGGATCTTCTATAATTTCTCTATTCTAAAATACAAAGTAATATGTACATTTATAATTTATTAATAAATCATTAAAACATATGTAATGTCTACATTAATGTAAAACTATAATAAAGATATAGATTAGTTTTCATTACTTACAGATTCAATACTGTGATCAGTACTATTGCTACTAGTGTTAGAATCATCATCTATTTTCGATGTTCCATCATCGTGATTTTTCTGTTTTAGACTCATCATTTCATCATATTTACTATACAGTTGTCGTAATTTAGGTACATACTTTGGCACTTTTTTAGAAACTTCTTTAGAAACATCAATAGATACCTACACATCAAGACGGTATAAAATATTAAATGTTAATAGTATGCTGACTCTCCGATTTCAGAACTTAAAAATCGTAAAAAATTTGACATATTTTAAATACTATAACTATGGTTTCTAGCACTATTTTCAGTAATTAAGCATTTCTATATTAAATAAAACTTTAAAGTTATATTTGGTCAATAGTTAAAATCGTTTTTGACCATTTTTTATTAGATCCGTTGATGATGTGTTAGTTTATTGGGGAAATGAAGATAAAACGAAAGAAATGGTAAGCCATTTTACAAATGAAAAATTAGGAATTAAACTAAAATTACATAAAATGCATAAAAACTTTATTCGTTTCCTTGATATACAAATTAGTATAATAGGTTCTAACTTTGAAACCAAAGTTTATAGCAAATAGTGTCAATGTTTTGGGTAATGTGCAAAATCCTGTTAATGTCGAGATTAACCGGGAGATGTTAACATTATCCATGTAGAGTGGATAAAGGCAGAAATATAAAGTAATTTAATTTATTTTCATCCTTATCCGGATTATCTCGACATTAACCAATAAGAGCTGGATAATACTGAAGACAATTTTTAAAACTAAGCGCAAATAGCTACAATACACTACAATAAAACAAGAATTTCTGAACAAATGAAAAAATAATAAGACAATAACATTTATCGTATATAAGAAATTATAATATATAGTGATCAAAAACTCTACCGCTAAACTTCAGGGAATGATAGAAAGAGATAAGACAAGCACTTTTTGTCTTCACAATGTACCCTCTTCGGGATGTAGATTTTGAGCTTCGCGCCTTAGAAGTTTATCTTGAACCAATCCATATTGACCGAATGTTTCATCTCCGCTACATTGAAAGACTGTCGAAGACGATGATTTTCTGAGAACATTTCTGTTTCCAGAGAGGCATGTTTTATACGGGAGTGATGCTTGACTAGCCACAACAATCGTGTGGGCTGAGAAAAATCCTCGAGTGCGATTTCCTCGTAGCTCTCAACATCGGATCTGCGTTAATGTTTGGGCCGGAATTCTTGGCGATTTTTCAATTGGCCCATATGTATTTCCTCTTTGCCTAAACTCTCGAATCTACTGTATGTATCTCCTTTTGCCTAATCTCGATTGTCTACACACATACACAGCCACGAGACCAATAAACAAAATTTGCATATGTGCAATTATTTCTTTAAACTTCGAATGTGACATTATCTAAGAGCGAGTGGATAATGTCAGTATTATCCGGATAAACATTGAAAAATAATAAACAGCCACGGTCTTATTAAACATTATCCACATATTTTGGATGATATCAACATTGTCCAGATAATGTTGATATTACCCCGATATTATCCATAACATCAACACTAAGTTGGTCCAACAATCCTGTGTTATAAAAAAAATCGACCTTCCTTGCGTTAATAAGAAAAGAAACATATTGTTCAAGACAAATAGATAGAGATAATGAACTCCTAGAAATATATAAAATAGATCAGAAATTTGGATATAATAAGAAATTAATTAAGCGAATGTACAGTGATATAATCAAAAACTTTCAATAGAGAAAAGAAAATGATGATATAAAAAAAGAAGCAAACAACAATAAATATTTGAAAAATTCCCTACAAAAAAGGCAGAATGAGAAGAATTGAAACAATTGCTAGAAAGTAAAACATAAAACTCGCCTTAGTAGAAATAAAACACCGTTTAATAAATTAAGGAACGAAAAGGATAAATATAAAATAAACGAATAGAAATCTATATTATTTCTGTTTTTAATAATACGTTAAATAAAACAGAATATATTGGCTACATGATGAGAAATTTATAAGATCGAAGAAAGGAGAACAAAACAGATATATCCCAAGACAAAATAACTACACTTAGCAGAAGGCACTACGAATACGATATAAATATTGCATAGGATGATGCAAGAATAATATAACCAAGATAGTAGCCTTCTTGAAGAATCTATGACAATGTTAGATAGATCAAAAAACAAAAACATAAGTGAACAATACACCATAGAGACCCCGACAGCATAATAGGTAATTTAGTTTTTGTTTTTATAAATAACTTTGTGAAATAATTAGTAAAATGATAACAGACCGTTATATAACTAATAATTAATTTTAAAAAGCTTTATTAATGTTCTTTTGCAAATCAACTGAAGAGGACGAGAAATTGGTCGAAAACGTTAATGATAAAGTTTTAATATAGAAATGCTTAATTACTGCAAATAGTGATAGAAACCGTAGTTATAAAATAGTATTTTAAAACATTTTAACATTATAAGCAGAGTAAAATTTGAAATAGATTGAGGGTCTGCTTATATATACCGATTCTCAACTTGTAAGTGTTGGGGGTCGGCATATGACATTAATTGAAATAGACAATTATATATATATATTTAAAAATTTTCTAAATCCAGTTTACCATTAGAATAAATATGGCCACTTAAATAAAACGCCAGGCATAGCATTGAAACTTCGCGACGCGACGGTAAGAGAGAGAGGTGGATGGAGAGCAGGACGTGATCATGTCATGTTTCCCTACAATACGATTTATTGAAGTGTTTGTTTGGCAGAAAATATCGGAGATATTAAAAGTTTCTATCATTTTCGAATTTCATTAAAAATTTTTAACAAAAAATCAGAACTTATATATACAATGGAAATTTTTCTAGAACTAAGGAAGAATGAATTAATACCAATACACACACGATCGCCTGAAAAGCAAATCTAATATCCAAAATTAGTTGAAAAATAATCGTCCTGTATTTTCTAAATGATCAAAACTATCAGAAAATGCACATTCATAAAATATCGAGCATCATTATACAGTTGACACCCGTATAACACGCATTTATATAAAGCGGAATAAGCAACATAAAATTATACACGAATCGGTTATCAAAAAATCGAAAAATATGATTATTTGCATTTATTTCAATTAGAATGCTGACAATTAGAATTGGGACTTAGCAGAACATCAAATTACTCATATCCCAATTAGATTGTGAAAATGTCAAATTTATCTACCGTGTATGAGCATTGCCGCAATTTTTTCTTCGCGTTATATGAATCCATGTTATACAAGTATTGTGTTTTATGAGAGTCCACTGTATTTCCATTTAATGTATGATACTTATAGTGGCGGTCGCCATGTTTATATTTCGTTAAAAATGATTGGTCTACACCAGATGTCAGCAACCTTTTTGTTACTAAGGTCACAATAAAAATTTTAAAAAACCAAATAGAGGGCGCATAGTTTATTAGTAAATTTGATATTTGAAAAAATCAAATTTACTAATTTAATTTTCTAATCACAGTGTTGCAATAAATAAACAAAATAAGTGTCTTGAAATATGCATATTTATACAAAATAAAGATTATACATGCATATAATAATCAAAAAATCAAAATTAAAAGTATGTACATAAAATAATACAAAATCAAAATAAATAAAATTACAAGTAGGCCTAATTGTTATTATTTGCATAAATTTTGCATACGCATATATATAAAATGTGAACGCATTTTAGATGCTTTCTAGTATGGGCACATCTGAAATACACCGGGTGCGCCGCGTTGCCGACTCCCGGTCTACGCATTTTCGATTGTATTTGTGACGTGCTCTATATATTAATATTTTAGAATGTATTTAAATATGAAGATTCACATAAATCCGCATATTTTTAAATATAAAATAGAGAAGAAAATATCAATCTCACCGCTTCCAAAAACGCGTCAAAAGGACGCAAGCGCAAATGATTTATATGTTAAATGCGTTCACATTTTATATATATGCGTATGCAAAATTTATGCAAATAATAACAATTAGGCCTACTTGTAATTTTTTCGATTATATTTGTGCAATATCCGACATTTAATACGTACAAAAATATTAGTTTATATAAAATCATACATATCCACATATTATTATAAAATATATCAAAAGAATAAATAAGATAATGATCTTTATTAGGAATATAGTGTAACAGAAACTCAATGCGACTGATGATCATCGCATCGCCAAATCTTACGATCTCGGGAAAATTTTCCAAGTTTTGACTATCCCATTTCTTCAATATTTTTCGGAAAAAATTCTTGCCTTATACACTAGTATATATGGTAACTATCTTAACTAAATACCTGTATATGTAAATAAATATTTCGTTTGTATATAAAGAAATGGATTTCTTTAAAAAATGACAGTTCTATAATTTTATGAGAAATAACTCTTCATGTTGCTTTGAACGAAATAAAAATACCTTTGCTTCATCGAAAAGGCATCTAGATTTGTTTCTTTCATCCATTTCGCATACTTCAAGTGATGCGTATCCCTGCACGACATAAACATTATAAAATGAAGTGGACAGGAGACAATATAAAATCATAGCGATATCTAAACTATTCCCTTCTTGTTTTTTTATGGAAAATTCAGGTGATGGAACTATAATGGGCTGAAAAAAATTTTAAATTATATAAAATTAGGAAGAATTGATTGTACTGTACTGCGTAGGCATTATCTTGAAGTTACTCACTGTGTGTATCGGGCATTGTAAATAATTATATCTCATGAAATCTGCTATAAAATTTGAACAGGGCTGCCATTCAAATAGTTCATAATAATCTAAAGAAACTGGTTGCAGATACGTTGGAATTAATTTCTGTAAATATAGTTTATGTTAATATTATCATAATTTATTTTATTAAAAATGCTATGTTTTTCACACTAAAATGAACAAATTCAATGGTAATAATATCATTTCAGAGAAAGGATCGAATCAAAACATTTTTGATGATAAATTCATCTCAAAGGTTTAAATAATTTGTTCAATTTTAAATTTTTCTATGTATATATTGAAAAGTTACTTTGGTGCCGCATTCGTTGTATGCTATTAAAAAAGGTTCGGCACGATCAGGACATGAATCTTGAAATTGTCTGATGAATTTCTCCGTATCTTGCAGCAATTGTTCTTCATATTTTGTATTAAAAGAATAATTCTTGGGTACGATATTCAAATTTCTACAGAAATTAAAAATAGTATTAATATCGTAAATCATTATAATAAAAAATTAAATATATGATTAACAATGTTTCATTAATTAAAATTCCTGAACTTTAATGTAAATTGCTAGAATGAAACAAATTGTCATCGAACATTATAAATGTAAAAATATATATACAGTATAAATAAGTTCTTTACATAGCCTATTTTTTTCTCGTGTTGGAAATGATATATGATATTATAACTGTATTCGAGTAATATTTAAATTAAATATTTCTTTGGTTATAAGATTTCTAATTACATTAAAGGATCGGGATTCTTGTCTTTCATTTTCATTTCAGCTATTGTTTCAACAATATCTTTCTTCTGAATTTTTAATTTTTCTACATATCTTTCTTTTTCTTCTATATCTTTCGGAAGACTTGATATGAAGCTTTCTTCTTCAGATTCCTCATTTTGCAAATTAGAATTTCCCTCCAGCATTTTTAATATTTTAAAAAGTTGTTATTCCTTGAATAATAAAAATATAAACTGCAAATAAAAAGTTACTTATGAATACTAGCATGAGACTCACATTAATTTTAGATTTGAAACCTCTAGTTTAGTGAATATAATCTAAATTAATTGATTTTTATAAGTATTTAACTACGAAAATATAGTTTTAAGATCCAATAAAATCTTTATATATTAATTATTTGATAAAAGTTTAGAATAGTATAGAGTAACAGAAACATAACCTAACAAGATAACGATAAACTGAATAAATTTTCCAAAAAAACCCATACTTCTACCTAGTGTAGGTGCCGGCCGGATGGCCGAGTGGTAACGCGTTGGTGTGCCACGCAGGAGGACCCGGGTTTGGTCTCGGATTTTTTCGGGGTACTGGGCCCAGCCTAGTGATCCCCGTCCTTCACTATCCGGCCCCTCTCCACGGGCCCTCTCGACGTGGGGCCCACCTTGACGTGGTGAGAGGGCTTACCGGCTGTCTATCCAGCCCCTCTCCACGGGTGTGGGTGTAGCCCGTGGTTGGAACTGGCCCTGCCCCCTTAGTAATCTCCTTGATTGGAAAGGGGGCATAAAATATGCAAAAATAAACCTAAGAGGCTTCTAGAGTTTGGTGGCATCCGACGAAAGTCGCCCCCACACTATGTCTGGCTTGAGCGGGGGCATTGCACATAATATCGATGCATGCTGACATGAAAGTTTCCTGGCTGTCCGCACGAATAGCTGGTGCATCGCTTGATGGAAAACAAGTAAATAACAATCGTGGCTTGCAAAGAAAAAGGAGAAATGTGAATACAGGGTATCTTTAAAATTCTCTAATATATCTTGGAAACTATTAAACCAGGGGTTCTTAACTGGAGTATCCATGCCCCTTACGGATATGGGAACCAAATGCTGGGAGTATGGGACTCGATCTCTAAAGTACAGTAAATTCAAACTGTAGACATGTTTTTTTAAACCTCTTTCCAATTAGGGAGATTACTAAAGGGGCGGAACCAGTTCCAACCATGGGCTGTACCCACACCCGTGGAGGGGGACCGGATGGTGAAGGACGGGGATCACCGGGCAGGTTAAAGTACAGTAAATTCAAACTGTAGACATGTTTTTTTTAAACCTCTTTCCAATTAGGGAGATTACTAAAGGGGCGGAATCAGTTCCAACCATGGGCTGTACCCACACCTGTGGAGGGGGACCAGATGGTGAAGGACGGGGATCACCGGGCAGGGCCCAGTACCCCGAAAAAATCCGGGACCAGACCCAGTCCTCCTGCGTGGCACGCCGACAGCGTTACCACTCGGCCATCCGGCCGCCTACGTTAGAAAATTAAAGATTCACCCCATCAACAGATGATTTTAAGTGCAAATAGGCAATTCCATTAAGGATTTTTTTTCAAAACTGTACAGTACAGTATTTGGGTTTTCGAGACAACTTTTCAAAATGGCGGCATGCAAAGGTTCAGATACTACGTAGAATAAGCACTTTTTTATATCATCGCTTGCATCAGTATTGAGGTATGGTTCTTAGGGATCATCTATAAATACGTAACGTTGTTAGGGGAGTAAGAGTATAGCAGATTTGTGAAGATTAATGACGTAGATAGGGAGCGGGTCAAGCCAATTACTGTATGATGTTACGCTATAAAATTGGTTAAATTGTTTTTATATCTGTCTAAAAATTTTTTATATGAAATGTAAACATTTTACATTTCATATAAAAAAATAAACACTAATATAACATACTTGGAGAAACACTTGTTAAATAAAATGTACAGTCAATCAAAAAAGTATTGGGACACAACAAACTGTCAATCATTTATTGAAAAATAAATAAATAATACACTGAAATTAATACTGTTTTCACTACAGTCACTATATAGAACTAAAACAAAGTTTTTAATCTAAAAATTCAAGAAAAATAATATGAAATAAATAAGAAAT
>AYEL01085695.1:0-11087 GCA_000484575.1 Olivierus martensii
AAAAACACCGGCAAAATGCCATCTGGTCCCGCCGATTTAAAAGGCTTAAAGACACTAATAGCCCATCTAATGTTAGATTGATTAATCATCCCCCTTACAAGCTCCCAATCCTTCCTCGAGGCATGATAAACACGCCCATCAAGGTCAGACTGGACCCGCAAGGAGGACGAGTCCTCAACCAAGGTAGACCCAGGAAAGTGTACCCGAAAGAGTTCCTTTAACGAGTCCCTGCAAGTATTGGTCAAACTGCCGTTAGGCAGTCTAAGAGCCCCAACCCTGCAGTAATCCCCATTAGACATTATCTTCACAAGTCTGGATACCTCAGGTATATTCTCAATTCCCTGACAGTATCGTTTCCAGGAAGACCTTTTAGCCTTGTAAACAGCATAAATAAATAAATTAATTATTTACAGTAAAATGTCAATAATAATTAATAATTCAAAATCGATTAATTCAAAATAAACCATCATCCTCAATTCAAAGTATACAATCTTTTAATTGTCATTACGGTGGCTAATTCGAAACTTCATTCTAGCCAAAAAGTGCCTAAAATTTGCATTATTCGATATTATTTTGTGATAAATTAAATTGATTGGAAAGTTGCATGCAAATTTCAATATGAATAACTCAAATATTTGTTAGCTGAGTAAGTGGGGAGATATGATGAATTCGTGATTTGATTAAACTTTTTAAACACGAAAAGACGCTTATTCAAGTTGCTATCTCCTAGAAATAAATTACAAGAGATTGCGTTTAATCGCCTAATTTCAAGCAACTACAAAAATTATTTGCGAAATCATTATCGCATATTTGTAAAGAATATTTTACAAATATACATTTGACACAGTACCTCTGTGAAAGATCTGAAAATTGTTCATCTTAAAAAGTTTGATAATTCGATTAACATTTAAATACTTTAATGTTTATAATACTATTAAAGCACACAAATGTACTTTTTATTTGGTAACATATCTTAAAATGATGTTGGACTGTATATATATAAAATAAATGAGATCATTTTGAAAAATTGATTTCTTTAGAATCAATCTTATTTGTACAGTTCCTGAACATTTTCAGTAGAATATTAAAATTTTTCAGAAAAATCTCTTCATAAATATGCAATAATTGTTAATTTCCACATTATATATGAGAAATATGATATGTTATCATATATTAAAATATATAATGTATATTGTTTATGTAAATGTATACTGTATACTGTTTACAGGGTGGAAGAAAAGTCTGTACCCCTCCAAATAACTTGATAACTATCATACATTTCAAAAATCTGTTAATACTAATAAATAAGAAGTTATGGGTGGGCTACCTGATGATGACTTTCAAATGAACTGATTATGCAAATGAGGACATTTGCAAATGCTATCTCATAAACCGTAAAAGATAGGGAAAATTTTCCGATTACAAACTTGTTCAGCATTCAATTCTGAACACAATAAAAAAACTTCATCAAAATCAGATAAACAGTTCACCCAAAAGTGAAACGAAATATTTTTACACTCAAAGGGTTGACACTTATTTCTGACCTGTAACAAACCAATATCAAAACATAACACCCCAAATCAATAAATTGAAAACATAAAGCTTAATGAAAAAGCAAAAACTAATCAAGAATATGCTCAAAATGTCTTTTACCAGCACCAAGTACAGTTGAGCATGATATTGGATGGAATTCCTCACGGCCTAAGAATGTCAATAGAAATTTCTGCAGAAACAGTAATGAGGCGATTCACTACTGTTATTATGCAAGAATGAAAGTTGTTGCGACTCATCAATTGCTGTTTGTGGACAAACTAATCTTAGGCATTTCTAGGAATTGGCATATGATAGATCTAAGTGTTACATTTTTGAGTGAACTATTCATCCGATTTTGATGAAGTTTTTTATTGTGTTCAGAATTGAATGATTAACAAGTTTGTAACTGGAAATTTTTCCCTGTCTGTTATGGTTCATGAGATAGGATTTGCAACTGTCCTCATTTGCATAATCAGCTCATTTTGGTCACCACCAGATAGCCCACCCATGACTTCCTATTTGTTGACATTAACAGATTTTTGAAATCTATAATAGTTATCAAATTATTTGGAGGGGTACAGACTTTTCTTTCACCCTGTATAAGGATTTACCCATTTAACAGATGGTTATTTGAAAAAATATATACAATAGAACCTCGATATCTCGAATCTATCACTGGAACAAAAAAAAATCGACATAAAGAGTTTTCGCGATATCAAGGTTCATTTTTAAATAAAGATTTTTATGTCAATAATACACACCATAGTTTTTAATGTTATATAAGACATCTTTTTTCTCAAAAAATTAGCGTCTAAGTACACCTGCATTTTTAAATCAAAGGTTGAAAATATCATTGAATAAACACGATCATATTGAGACAAAAAACCTATCATTAATTAGAAAACGAAACTACCGTACGGCATATTCAGTAATCCGGGCATGCACAAAAAAGTTCCTATTCCGGTTATCGGTAACACATTTACGTTCTTTTGTTAAATTTAAATCCGTACGGCATATTCAGTAATCCGGGCATGCATAAAAAAGTTCCTATTCCGGTTATCGGTAACACATTTACGTTCTTTTGTTAAATTTAAATCCTTTATTTAGACTCCAAAAGCAAGGAAAAATTCGTATTTTTAATTTCTCTAATACAAAAATTAAATTAATTCGAGATAGCGAGGGTTTTGATGAAAATACTTCGAGATAACTATTGAAATTACATTGGTTTAATGCCGAAAGTGCACGGAATTTTTTTCCACATATCAGGGGTTTTGAGATAACAAGGTTACACTGTATTTTATTACTATATTTATGTTTCCCATATATCAAGGATTTCGAGATAACAAGGTTACACTGTAATTCGAAGTCCGATTTTTTTTGTCAAATATTCGAATTAACTAAATTTTATTGTATTTATATTAAAATTACAAAATATTCTGAAACATTACTAATATAATTTAATAATGATTACTCAAATATTTGAAATAATTTTCGTGAAATGTAAAATAAGTCCAGCACTGCTTGTTTATAAAATCAATTCGTATATAATTTTGGGTAAGAGATAAGGAAAAATATATATTAATGTTCAGAATAAATGACAAAATTTTAAGGTCGACATTCGTGACAAATAGAATGAAATCACAACTAATGATTAAGATTTATTATTTTATTCTTTAATTAAAATAAATCACAGTTAATACGTATAAAAATGTAATAAATGAATAGTTATACCTTGAAATCCAAACATAATGTTGTTTTCGTCGAAATCCCAAACGCATAGAATGCTGTTGCTAAGCAACTGCCGCCAAAACATAAAGCAGACGACAAATATAAATAACAAATTAATTTAGCAATTACTTTCAATTATAAAATAACTTATTAATAAAAATAGTATTTGCGACATAATTAATATTATGTGAAAATATATTAATTAGTACGATAATAAAATTAAGACAACTTTAGACAATTTGGATTCAAGATGGCTCCTTTTGTAACTTCAACCTCTTTAGTTTTCTTAACGGTAAAAACTTTCTAGCCTATATATAGTATTCTAATATTTTTTTCAATTTTTATGAAGAGTGGAAAATTAAAGATTTTAATAAAAATCTCCCATTGAATCCCGTTCTTCAATCTTTCAGTTGACCTCATTATGGGTGATGCGCCATGGTGTAGGCGCCGTCAAAAATATCGACGAAAGGATCGGCGGTTTAATTAAAACTTATTAAACTGTGGTTAATGCTGCAAAACTGTTAAGAGAAAATATTGAATCGCAATTCAAACCTTCTTATTTAGGAATAACTGAAAAAATAATTTTTTTGACTGTAGCAAAGATCACGTTGCTACAAGTTTACGTTATCAAGGATAAGAGAGGGGAGCCACACGTATAACAGGCAGAAATGGATAAGGCAATTTTTCATTTTCACCTTATCACCTTCCATCGAGTTCATTTATTCTGCCGCCTTTTAACTCGAATGGCGCGGATTTAATCAACTACACCATTGTCGACTGAGGAAAAATTAGAAACTATCTTTTATATTTAACATTTCACATTTGATAGTTTTGCACACACTTTCGTTTTAAAAATTTCAAAAAAAATGTGATATAAGCGCATAAAGATTTGTAAGAGAATGATTTTCTTCATTTTTTAGAATAAATTTATTACTGGAATGAAGCTTTATATTTTTTAGTTTTTTAATACAAGTTCTTTCACTTAATTGTTCATTGTTAAAACGTTTGATTTTTACTTGAATTGAAAATTAAACGTAAATTAAAATTCTATTATATGTTGTACTTGGATTATATATATATATATTGTAGTATACTTGTGAATAAGCCGAGAATTTTTTCGAAAAAACAATATCGAATAAAGTGATCGGCTTGTACATGGGACAATTAAAAATTGTAAAACTTTTCATATATAGCAAAATTCCCCGCCCGATCCGACATATTTGTTCCTAACAAAAATCATCATTTTATTAATCCAGTTTTTTTGTCAAAAATATGTGTATGACTGAACATATACTTTTGTAAGTGTTTAAATATCGGATACTGCACAAATATGATCGAAAATATATCAAGCGATCGCGTTGCGTCCCTTATTAA
This sequence comes from Olivierus martensii, assembly GCA_000484575.1. Lineage (NCBI taxonomy): Eukaryota > Metazoa > Arthropoda > Arachnida > Scorpiones > Buthidae > Olivierus > Olivierus martensii. The sequence continues at coordinate 4,636 of AYEL01085695.1, forward strand.
TCCAGTTTTTTTGTCAAAAATATGTGTATGACTGTACATATACTTTTGTAAGTATTTAAATATCGGATACTGCACAAATATGATCGAAAATATATCAAGCGATCGCGTTGCGTCCAAGGAAGATATTCTTTGTGCTATTAGCGCGTCATATAATAGCAGCAGGATCAATTGATGCTATATTTATTCTTTTCTTCTCAAATTCTAATATTAAAAATACGCGGATGCAGATAACGTTCATATTTAAATATATTCAAAAATATTTATTGGACGCTTCATAAATAAAATCAGTATTATGTAGAGCGATGTTTTTAACGAATAAATATGGCGCTATATTGTACGAATCATCAGTTAATATTAAATGGAAATGTAGCGATCTATATATCGATACTGTTGTTCAACAATTTGTAAATTTTTGACAATTTTGATCATTTAAAAAATACGGGATGATTATTTTACAGTCAATTTCAGACGTCAAATTTGTACTCCCAGCTCGCTGGTCTCTTTCAATTCTGGTCAGTTGCAGCAAAATTTCCGTTGAGTGTTTAGATTTTTTTTAATCGCTTAAATTTTGTTAAATATTTTTGTTCAGATTCAAAAATGGCGAAAACAATTTTTTTTCAATATTTCTTTGATATTTTCTGCCGAATAAATTTTAATAAAAATCGTATTGTGAAAAACATGTCACAACATGAGTGGTATTCTTTCTTTTTTTTCGCATTGCGTTGGGATATGTTCAATGCTATAAGTCTGAAATTTTGTCTATGTGGTCATACTTATTCCAATACTATGTTGGATTTACAAAAAATTTTTAAGTTATAGAAGAAATTATCTATTTATTTCAATGAATGTCTTAATATTCTATTATTCGATAGTTGGGGATCGGCTTATACATGAATAGCAGGGAAATGTGGCGCAAAACCGAGTACCCCTGTATCTTCGTGATGACTGCTGCAATCTAGCAACAAACTCAAAAACTACCTATAAGGTTTAGAGTCTAAACTCTAGACTCTAAACCAGGGGTGGGCAAAAGGCGGCCCGCGGGCCGGATCCGGCCCGCGAAGGCATCTTATACGGCCCGCCGCATAAACTAGAATATATTACAGTTTCAATGCCACATTTGTAAAATTCTAGTCGAAAAGTAAAAATAAAATAATGGATATTCTGTAGTGTAAAATAATGAATACTCTCGCTAGTGTACATGCACACTACCGAGTTACTCCAAATTTTGATGATATAATTAACCATGAACATAGTAAATTTCATCATTCACATTATTGGTAAGTTGTAAATTTGTTTTTACAAAATTAATTACGTAGGTACCTAATATTTTGTAACATTCTGATGTAATAGGTTGTTAGCAATCAATCAGTTTGATAAAATACTTATGTTTTTAAAGAAAATTATCAGAATGTATTCGTAGAACGAATTATTTTCTAATGTTTCTAATGAAAAAAATAGTTTCTAGGGATGCTTTTGAACTCTTTGCATACAAACAAAAACTAAAAATATAACACAAGAAAAGTATATTTTAAAAATAATATTGATACACGAATATATTCTTAGTGTAAGTATCACAAAAATGGCTACACACGATAGCGAGATTGACAAGAAAGTGTGCAGATAAATTGGCGCAACATTTACTCTTGTTCTGTGTGATGGTGAGAGGAATATTTTTTGTGCAAGAATAAATCTTGCTTGAGTAGTCATTTTATGTCAAAGTAGTTTTATTAATTATTAATAGTTATCATCAATAATTTCATTACATAATTACATAATGGCGTCATAAGGTTAAATTCGGCCTTAGGTACATTTCAATTTTTATACGGCCCGCTTCATCCTGAAAATTGTTAATCCGGCCCTCGGCAGAAAATAATTGCCCACCCCTGCTCTAAACCATGATTATGCTAGTAGGAACTGAATTGGAGATGGAGGGTGCACGCCAGTTTCCTTTGCTAAATTTTTTTAAAGTTTTTATGCTGAAATATTTCGATTTTGTAATTAACTAAAATCATTCTATAGTGCCATATACACGAAGAATCGTTATCAATAAATATACCTCTGCATTCATTAACTTCTAAGAAATATTTTAACACGTTAATCAATATTTTACTACATCACTGAATGTAATATGCCATTTTTATTAAAACATGTCATGGTGGGGAAAACCGAGAATTGAGGTAAAGGGCGAAACCGGGTAGTACCTATACTTCATTACTTGCTAAACCCAGAAAAAAGATAAGAAAGCTTCTAAATGAAAATTTTTTAAAACTACAAAAGTCAGTGACACAAAAGGGGAAAGCATAAAAACAAACGAAAGGGGAAAAAGGAGTAAAGAAAGTTGAGTGAAAAAAAAAACTTTGAAAATACAGAATCATTCTCAAAGGAGGAAGAAAATAATAAAGCCTGCATATTTTGTAACAAACTATAAGCACATTCCAAATCAAAGGAAAAATAGATCCAGTGTTGCATTTGTCAAGGATGGACCCATGAGACTTGTTCAAATACAGAGGAAGAGAATGACACATTTATATGTGACTTTTGTTGCTAAAATAAGAAACAATTTTTTTTATTTAAATAAAAATTTTGAAAATATGGACTGATACATGTATTCAAATGGGTTACCCCACTCATGGGGCATTGCACTTTTCTAAAAGCCCCTACATAAGAAACAAACACACTTTTAGCATAAAAACCCATAGTTATTGATAGGTTAACACCTATTGAAGCCTAATAACAATTTTCAAAATTTTTGTTTAACTTCAAAAATTATATGAATTTGAAGTTAAGATGCCTGGTTTTTCTCCACCTTCTCCATATAAGATAATTAAATTTTCTTTTAATTAAAAGAATAAGTATTTCTTGGCTTTTATGTATTCCAATCTGAGTGCCTGATCAATAGAAATATATACTTTATTTGATATGCTAATAAATTCTATAAATTTCTATAAAACAGTTAAAAATTAGTGGACAAAATTCAAAGGTTTTCCTTAATTATTTTTACACAGTTATAGTTAAATGGTTAATTGACATACCATCCAGATCAGCTTCACTGATCCACTATCCAAAATTTCACTAAAAAATGATGATCATTCAAACTTTGAAAGTTTGTCTTTGTTAATTTTTTGAATTATCAAGTTTTAATGAAATTCAACAGAAGGTTAAACTCTCAGAAGCTAAATTTTATATAAAATTAACTATATAGCTCTATATATTTAAAAAATGGCACAGACATTCAAACTTCTAAGGTTTCCTAATAATAATCATGGAAATATCTAATAGATTTTTATGACATTCAAAATATAAGGTATGCCATTGGAAAACTTTGATCTTGTGTTTTTAATCATTCCAATATAAAAACATCTTCAGAAAGTTGACTATTAATTCTTTTGGAAACTATGGACAGAACTGCAGGAAAATATAAATAAAAAGCTGTTTGTGAATAAAAATTAGATGAGAACTAACAGTTTGTTTCCATGTTTATTAAATAATTGATTAGCAAGCTCTAAACTGTTGGAGATCACTACTGAAAAGTACTTTGAGTTTTCATATTAAAAAACATTTTTTGGCAAAACTAAATATCATGTTTAAAACTTATACAAAATTTAAACATTAATAAAATTTGCATATATTGATTTATTAAATTTATTTTTCACAATAAATTGAAAGTTGTAAAATACTGAATAGGTGAAATAAATTAAATAATTTATTTCTCCAAGGAAATTTAATGTAGAAATCGATTCAATCACTAAGCAAGAATGCTAAGCCGCTTCACATTGGAACTTAATTTTACTCAAGTTCCAATGTGAAGCAGCAATCTCAATTGGACTTTTCAAAATTATAATTTAATTCATTCAATTCTGGTCATTTGAAGCCATGTGATTTGTGAATTTTTGTGTTACCAATCGTGGACTGGTAACACAAAAATTCTCTTGGTTGGATTAATTGATCTAAGATATAAACCTTCAAAATATTTTAACTGTCAGGTGTTCTTAGTTGGAAAGAAATTATGCCAAGAGATAAATTCCTTTCCGTAAGCCACAGAGCCACGTCAAGGCGACACCCATTCTGTGGGGTTTTTTGGTTTCCCAGAAACCTCCCTCATGGCCTGACAGTTTGACCATGAGGGACAAAAACTGGGCTGTCACATCCGGGGTTAAAAAAGGCCAGTCAAAGCCACGCCTGACTGGCCGTCAAATCCAATGTCTAATCCTTGAGAGAGAGGGAAAAGTCTGTCCGTGGGTCTTTCGGTGTTATGTCGACTTCCAAAGCAGTTAGGTCACAGTCACAGATGGAAAAGGTGTAGTGGACACAGATCATGAAAAGAAAAAAAGCACTTAAAAACTAAGACTTACAAACTATTTCTATGTACAACTTAAAAACTAATGAACAAGAAAAAGTCACTAATCGGGAAACTATATACAAAGGTCATAAATAGGGAAAAACGAAGGGAGCGACGCTCGTCCTTCGTTGTCACTTCCTGTCAAATCCAATCGTCACAATCAGTCAAAGTCAAAAGTCTCCAGTCGGTGTCAGGTTGAAGTCGTCTACCAGATCGTGAAGTTCACTAATGGCCGAGTAGATGGTCTGTAGAAAAAAAGCACCTTTTACCATTATAAATGATGTCGAAGCAAAGTGGAAAAACAGAGGAAGAGAAGACTACATGGTTTCCTTTCAGAGCAGCAATATCCGGATTCCAACAGAAACACTCGGAATGATAACTACTCCTTCTTCATTCTCGTTTATTTCTAGTTTCTGAATCCAATGTTGCCCAATGAGGTCCCATTTCTTTGGGACCTCAAAGGGTCAAATCTACAAATATAAAAGTAAAATTAGAAATATTTTAAAACAATTCAACCATATTTTACAATGATTAAATCAGCAAATTATTTGGACATTAAAAAGAATAAGATCATTAAAGAGTAGATTATATATTAAACAAAAACTCATGCATTTTGCTTTAGAATATAGACAGATTTTCTTGGGCATTCCCAATATGTTTAGATCTCATCCCAACTGAAGAGTACTATGCAAAAAGCTAAAATTTGTGTTGCTATTCACAATTTTAACAACATTGCCCACAAATAAAAATGGATAATTTATTGAAATAAGAAGAAAGAAATGAGAAATGTATATAATGGCATCAATAAATTGCTTGCCAAGCCAAAAGATACAGAAATGAATCTGGCAAAGGTTTGAGAATGATAGACCTATCAGCTGAAATTAAATGCATCTTATGACCCAAGCAGCGATCTAAATATTTGTTATGATAAATTTGTTCATACATTGATTTGTCAATAGAATGTTCCCAATCAAATTAATTTATGCAAAATATCCTTATTGGATATCAAAGGAAAAATTATCAGATAAAACAACAAACACTTCAAAGGAGTGGACAAAATATAATTGTTATATGAAAGTTTTTCTTGCAGTTATTGTTTATTTATTCAAGCTAATGTTTGAAAAATAAAGTCATTCCAGAAAGATTTAAACCAACAAAGAAAATTTATTTTTAAGAATAGGAATTAAATCCTAGTGAAGCTACATTTTATCGTCCAATAACTATGGCAAAGTGTTGGCTAAGATATTTGGAAAAATAACATAAAATTGCATTACATTAAGTTCAATGTTAGAAATTGGATTAAGTCAAAACATTACACTGGAAAAATGATTATAAAAACAAATTTACTTATGCATTGTAAGTTTAAGAATCTGTTAAGTTGCATAAGAAGTAATTATTGATCTGACTTAAAAATATATTGTATACATAATTTTTATAATTTATTCTTTTATTGAATACCAGAATTTATCAATTTGGGTATATGATTTCATTTTCAAGCATTTAAACTTACACAAGACTATGTAGGATTTGCCAATTGATGTATGACTGTTTCTGGTTACCATATATCAGTCCAATATTTGAGCTATCTCATCGATAATCATAATCTATACAAAAGATGTTTAGTTGCCAATACTGTATTAATAATGCTAATTAATTAAAATCTGATCTGTTAGCTATTAATTCAGCTTTATCTTCATTGATAATATTTCTTGAATAACTTTTTCTCCCAGAATAAGATTAATTTAGCCTTTCAGATATGTTTCTTCGATAAACATACATTTTGGCTGATTGTCAAAGATTTGGGGATATTTTTGAATAGAAATATGAGTTTTAAAATATTCACAAGATTTTACTACTAAATATCTTAAATAATATTGATGACATTCATACATTTATGGCATCATTTGATAGGTCAATTTTTGTTGGAGTTTCCGAAAGTTATCTCCCTGAAATCATTATTCATATGCAAGTTGTAATTGTTTAAACTAGTATTTTGTTAACTGATTTATCCAATAAGTCTACAGATAGTAAACAAAGTAGTATGCTCCAAATAACTTATGATGATATAGGACTATGCTTACAGAAGCATACAAAATGAATATTTTTCTATTTA
>AYEL01085697.1:0-89793 GCA_000484575.1 Olivierus martensii
ATTTTGATAGAAGTTCAAAGGCAAGACGAAGTGTTATGGATGCGATGTGTCACTATCAACAATTGCTTGCTGAACGAAAGAGCCGCGTAGTAAATCTCTAGGACTGACTCCTCCATTTTTTCAGGAAGAGCACCGCCCGTTGACGCCCATCCTTCAACCATTCAATGATTTCATCATTGGCCATCCTGTGATGGGCTCTATAAATGGCCGTAACCAGATACATAATATCCCATGCAGAATATGGCGGCTTAACTAACCTAACCAAATTTAACGAAAAAACGAAAAGTGTCAAATGAGAAAGAACCTTCCTCACTACAAACATAAATTATTTACTCACAAGGGGAGGTTCAGACATTCGGGTCACCGATTTTTTTGAAATTTTGCACACCTGTAGTAGTCCCCTAGGACAATATAATGCGTGAGTAATAAAGTGCACTACTCCAGGATTGTCGAGAAAATCGCACGAGAGGTTTCGTATTGAGTTCATATAATCTAAAATTTAATTATATTCATAATGTGTCAGTAGCGCAGTGGGTTGGCGATTTGCCTTTTTTAATTGCGTGATCGCTGGTTCAATTCTTAGCTTTTTATAATTTTTTTTTATTTTTATTTATTTATTTTATTATTATTATTATTTTTCTCTTACATTTTATTTATATAATATTCTACATACTGTTTTACATATGTTTCTAGTCAAGTAATGTTATAGTTCGTGACTAAATAAGACTCTAAAATAAATGAAATTTAATATAAAAACATCTGAAAAGTTATGGCGGCAGAATTCTTCGGATAAAACTAAATTATTTATAATAAAACATCTTATGTGCAACAGTTCCGGATTTAAGCCGATTGCACCGATTGCACCCAATCGGGCCCCGCGCTTGAGGGGGCCCCGGAAATAAATATAAAAGATAAATTTGCATAGAATTTTCTTTATTGATTTAACTTATCACAAATATTGGAAATATTGGATAATTTTATTTCCTTATTTCAATCCTCAAAAATACATCCTTCGGACGATTAAAACCTCTTGCACCAAAAGATATAGGTTCTTCCTATTAAATACAATTAATATGCTTTCATTAATTCAAAGCAACAAAATAAACTTAAATACACAATAAAAATTTAAAAAAGTTTCGATAACCTTTGTATTCATTCCAGGTTGAATCCGAACGTTTTGTAGAATTTTCGCTAACGCCATCTTGATCTCCATCATCGCGAATCTCATTCCCAAACAATTTCTTGGACCAATTCCAAAAGGCATATTTGTGAAAGGATTTATTTTGTCCTTATCCGATAAAAATCTAAGATTAAAAAATGTCATTACAAAATTATGGAGAACTCATAAATGATTCAAATTTTGGGGTTTAAAATCTTACCTTTCTGGATCGAACTTATTTGGATCTGGAAAATAATTAGGATCATAGTGAAGGGCGTAAACAGGTACAACCACCACTGTTTCTTCTTCTATGACTATGCCGGTATTGCCTAATTTATAATCTTCCGATGCAGTACGCTCTAGCCTATAATTAATTGTAAATAATGAATTCTTTATTTTTATTTTTTATTAAGAGATTTAAATTAGTTAATAAATGCACCTACAACGTAAAAATGCAAACAATGTGTTGGAACAGTTGTAAAGAATTATTCTCGGTACAGCATCATGAATATTTTGAAACCTGATATATAATAATGTCGAAAAGTTTCATTACTGTTATATCACAATGAGATATTTTTTATATCATTGGTGAATAAACTAGGTTCGCGTGGACTCGGAAATAATTTGGGTTTCCTGTAAAGTTCGAATTAAATAAATTTCCAAAGAAATTAAGGATGAATATTAACGACGAAAGGGTTTCAGAAATTTATATACGAAAAATTCTTATTGAAACAATTACGACAATTATAATTAAAATTAAAATAAAATACAATTGTTATAATTATTCCTATAAAATGTCATTTTTAAGCAATCAAAGGATTTTCCAGGGAGGTTCAGGCTGAAAGAAAATTCTGTAAATGCATAGCATAGAATTGACCCTTTCAAAAAGAACCATAAGAACCTGAAAAGTTCAATTTTCAGCTCCATAATTCCATCCTGAAAGAATCAATCTTTCAGAATAGAAGAAAACATGGAAAGAGATGTTATACTACACAAGAAAAATATCTATAAATTTTTATCATTCACATCTCATTTCCTCGCTTGTTCTCTGTTCTTTGGCATAATTCCGTTTATATAAAATCATTTTTCATTATTTAATAGAAAAAAATTAATTTTATAACAATAATTTTTTGCCGATAGATAATGCCACTTCTCAGTCATTTTACACAAAATGGCATGATAAAAAAAAGGTTATGGTACAGGCATCCATCTCGGTAGAGTGTAAGCGAGAACATAGAGGAGGTGATTGGGCAGATTGGGCTAGGCCCAGAATTGGTGAATAATTGTCCAATTTTTCAGCTTTAAATGGAGACACTCCGGAATCGAACATGTGTGCTCTCATTGAAATACTGTACCATTTCCACGCAATCAGTTTGATAGTTTAATAAAAATGTTTAAGACGATACAATAAAATAATTTCAAATTAGCATTTTGAAAGTAGATCGTGGGTAAAATGTCTGCATTTGTATAATGTAGATTATGGTTCTCAAAGTATAGTTAGTGCTCCTAGGTTGGTTAGATAGGATAAGCCGCCATATCACACAAAGGATATACTGTATCTGGCAGCGATCACTTATAGAGCCCATCACAAACTGGCTAACACTCATGATGGTATAAATCGAATGGTTGAAGGATGGGGTTCAACGGTCAGGTCGAGACTTCTCCTGAGAAACTAGAGATATAGGACCTGTATTTGAACCAGACCACAAGGTTAGTAACTACAGCGTTACCACGCGGCCATATCCGGCCGACCGTGCACCCCAGGAATATGTAAAAAATTTTCAGTGATCCATGTTTTTTCTAAGTCATGTGTTTTGTATGAGATGCATGTTATTATTCATTATTGATAAAAGAAATATGTATTATTTATCTTCAATAATTAAAAACAATAAAGTTAACAATTAGTATATACTTATTATAATATCTAAGTTACCTTATAGATGTGGAATATTTTCGAAATATTTCCTGCACAAATGCATTTAAATATTTCATTCCAGCAACTGTGTCATAATCGAATTTTCCCTGATATCATTATTAAAATAAAACATATTATAATATATTAGTAATAATATTTAATGAACTTATAAATTTAGAAATTATTTTCAATAAATTTAAAGTTTAATTTTTAATAAAGAGAAATCTGAGTTTAATCCGTATTGTAACTCTATTCAGTATGATAATTAGAATATATATAAAATAATTAATAAGTAAGAATTTTCGATTCTTTTCAGAATTAAGTGAATAATGATTTAAGTTAAATTATCTGGCTTTATCATAATTTATCTTTACTTTTTTAACATTCTTACTAATAAGTTAATTACTTAGCTTTAATTATGCAGTTGAATATATAAATCATTGGTGCCATTTCACAGTCCATCACAGACTGGCCAACATTTCATGATGGATTCATCCTGAAGGATCTGTGTTCAATTACTGCCCAACATCCCTAGTTTTTTCAGAGGAAATCTGGACTCAGCTCATTAAATCCTCCATCTGACGGCTGATCCAGTAGGGATGTGAGGGACTGTGATGGCACCGTAATGCCCACAACTTAGCACTCATCAAGCGGAAACCGGCGAAAAACAACAGAGGAAATAAAACGCCTATGTGGAGTTAACTAAAGGATTAATTTCATTAAACATCATCCTTTAGATCAGGGCTGTCCAACCCGCGGCCCACCATAAAATTATGAACTTCTTCCTTTCTGTTATTTGTTTTGAGATTTTTATGTATTTAATGAAATTAATGAAGTTTTTATTACTTAAGTACCTATCTATATTTCCAATTTCAATTTCCTAAAATATTTCTTATGTCAGTGATTAAAATTTCTTGATCCGCTCAATGATTTGAAAAAATTTCTAAATGAAAAGAAGTAAATGATTATTATTATGTTACGACATTTTTGATTATTTGTCATGGTGAATATCATATATTATACGTTATTTATTAACATTTTTGTTTAAAAACTATCGTTAGAATTAGTATTTTTTATGTGCGGCCCGAGACAATTTGTTTCCTTCAAATGCGGCCCAAGAAAGCGAAAGGTTGGAGACCCCTGCTTTAGATGGATGATTAAGTTAGATTAGTTTTGTTAAACTATATATGAAAGCATATATATTTATATGGCTTTGTTTTACAGATTCTTGAATATATAAATTTACACAGAGTTGTTAATAAAGTTTAATTATAGAAGTTGAAGTAACTGATTTTTTCCCAGTACAATTGGAAATGCTGATAATTCTGCCTGCCATTTAACAAGTTACAACCGAACCTGTTATGAGCTGTTCTGTTATGTTATGAGCAAAAGGCCTTAAGCTCATAACAGAATACACTCCAGAAAACCAGCTTTTAATAAGCCGACGATGTGAGCATAACTTTGACGACACCTCCCAAATTTGTCTTCATCAAAAAGCTTTTTTTTATCTGATTCGAATCTTTGCAAAAATATAATACTGTATTACAAAGTAATACAGTATTGCATTGCAAATCTGGAGGATTCAGATTCAATTTCCGTGCTACTTACCAAAAAAGTACTGAATATCCCAGGTGCTATATGACTAATCATCCATTAAGGATGATTAGTTATACTAATACAGCATAGTAATACAACATAAGTCCATCGCAGCCATCCAGTCGACCAATATTTTTCCGTTTGTACATTAAATTACTTTGAAAGGAAGATTAATTTCTAAAAACATCATTTACATTTTCAAAATGATGGTTGTTTAAGATCTTAAGCCAATATAATTGCAAATGGAATATATTGTATCTGGTAGCAGCCACTTTTCAAGTCCATGCATGTTTCACACCTCCAGTTTTCCTGAAAGTGTTGGTGTCCTTTGAATCCCGATCTTAAAACTTTTCGAGTCCATCAACCATATTGATGTCGATCGAAAAGTTTTAAGATTGGGATTCGAAGGACACGAACACATTCTGGAAAACTGGAGGTGTGAAACTTGGAACTGAACCAGAATTCTCCAGGATGTTAAGCTACTGCATGACCACGCGACCATCACGCCGACGGCTGTTTAAGTGCGAAACATCTATTAACATCTTCAATTTATGAAAAAAATCCATGTTTGTGAAAGCTTTAGAATTTAATGAAAATATAATAACAAAAAATTTCATGCATCTTGTTAAAATTTCAAATTTAACAAAAATTTCTTTAATTTAAATTAAGCCACAACATCACACATGGGATATACGTCTCTGGCGGGGTAAACTTTTAGAACCTTTCACAAGCTGGTCAATATCCATGATGGAACAACCGCAAGACTGATGAACAGTGTTTAATGGCAGAAATTGAACGCTCCTTAAAAATTGGTGGTATGGAACTCAGAACTCAAGGACACTAAACTATTGCTTTACCACGCGGACATCCAACCGACTATTTATTTAATTTAAAAATATAAAAATTTTACCGATTTTTTCACAGCTTCATCTATTTCTTGAATGATTCTTTCTTGGATATTTGGAGAAATAGCTAACTGATGAGCAGAATACGAAATAGTTCCAGTAGTTCCAATATAACCAGCAATAAAAAATATTATACATTGACTGGTAACATCATATTTGTCGAATTCTAAATCAAAGTTTAACAATTAAATAGGAATTAATTGGATCATTTGAATATACAGTAATTATGATGGTTACTTTGAGGTTTGTCTTTTTGCTTTTCTACTGCTTCTAATAGTAACTGTAGAAAATCTTTTGGTTTTTCTTCCTGGCGGAAAATATTTATGAAATTTTATTTTCAAGTAATATATTCAATATTTATTATAGTTACTGAATCCAACTTACATCCTTTAGAAATTTTCTTTTACTTATTACTTCTTCGATGACATCCTTGAAAAATGAAATAGTTTTAGGATCGAAAAGAGATAATCGAACAAGTCTTGCCAGCGACGGAAAAAGAACTGAAGAATTAAATTAACCATTTCATAGTGTATAAGATTTCATAATTATGAGAAAAATAATAATAAATATCAATTGAATTTAATTAAATCAACAATACAGCCAAAGATAAAATTTAAAATATTATATTGTACTGCATAATATACAAAAAAATGGTTATAATTAAAGTTTCCCCATTCCGAACATCCTATAGCCTATCCTATCCTAATAAGTAGAATGGCACAAAAATTTGTATATTTACTATTTAGGGAATGGAGAGAAGGCTTCCTCGAAACATTTTAGTACGAAAATCTGCAGATAAGTTGAAATATGGCGATTTGAAACAGAAAATATATAGAAAAACACAAAAATAACAAAGTCTAATCTAAAATGAAATTTAGAATTCTTATTTTTGTTCTTTGCAAAAACAGAAAAATTTCAATTAACCGCTACAAAAAATAGCTTCGCAATTCAGTGTCGACATCTTCAAACGTTGTTTATTCAAGATGTTCGAAGATAACGCTAAATTTGAACTTCGATCTATCTAAAAGCTATTGTTTTGGATCTTTCCTCTGTTCTTCTGTGGTTTTATGTTGCTTATCATTCAGTGGGTAATGTTTTAAGTTGTGCTGAGCAAAAAACGTAGTGTAGGCGGCCGGATGGCCGAGTGGTAACGCTGTCGGTGTGCCATGTAGGAGGACCCGGGTTCGCCTCCCGGGTCTGATCCCGGATTTTTTCGGGGTACTGGGCCCGGCCCGGTGGATTCCCGTCCTTCACCATCCGGCCCCCCTCCACGGGTGTGGGTGCAGCCCACCGTCCTTCACCATCCGGCCCCCCTACACGGGTGTGGGTGCAGCCCGTGGGTCCTTCACCATCCGGCCCCCCTCAACGGGTGTGGGTGCAGCCTGCGGTTGGAACTGTCCCCGCCCCCTTAGTAATCTCCCTAATTGGAAAGGGGGCGTAAAATATGCAGAAAAGCGTAGTGTAGGGGCATTCCATTCACTACCACCGACCTCCGATATGCTAAACGTTAAACGCTGTTGCTGGGACTTGGAATAAAACAGCCTTTAATGAACTGCTTTAAAGCTGTATAAATGATAGCTGTGAATCTGTATAAATGATTTATGACATAAATATTTCACAATATAAATTTTATATTGTGTATAATCTTACTTGCTAAGATAAATCTCCAAGGAAGAGGACTAATACTTCTTCTAGCAGCAATCACAAATGGATTATTTGGATCTTTTCTTGAATCCAATTTAATTCCGAAAGCACATCTGGCAGTATCATCAATGGTAAAAGTACTAGCGTACCTTAAATCCAAAATAAATAGATGTAACGTATTTACAACATAAATTTAAAGTTAGTCGAATGGTCTGGTGGATGTATGCTCTACTCCCACCCGGCCAAGGATTCGTGTTAATTCCTAGTTCCACACATCCAGAATTTCTCAGGAGAGGTCTGGGCCTAGTACATTGAACCCCATCCTCTACATGTCAACTGATCCCACCAGTCATGGCCATCTAATAATAGGCAAAAGAATGCTCCACCGCTTAGCTCCCATTGAGTTGAAGCGTCGTTATACCGGACAGTTAAATAATATAAATTTAAATTAATTGCGATATAAAATTTAATCCGAACGAAATTTAAATTTTTCAATTTCTGAATATTATCAAGAAAGTGATTAAATTTATAATTTTGAATATTCTACTTTAAATTACATATTTATAACAATTTTTACAGTAATATGTAGGACTATATTATTCGTAGGTTTTTTTTTTGTTGTTAATAGATGACGCCACTTTCCATTTTGGGAGAATACTAAGTAGCGGGGCGAAACAAGCCCTTCCACAGGCTGGCCATTCCTGCGGAGGGGTCAGCCGGATTGTGGAGGACGGGGATCGACGGGCAGGGCCCGGACCCCATGATGAAAGTTTTCAAGGGTGGGACCCGAGACTCGAACCCGGGTCTTCCAAAGTAGAAAGCCGAAGCGTTTCCACGCGGCCAATCCGGCCGACCGGAGGACTCGGGTTCAAGTCTCGAGTACCATCCCTTGAAAATATTTATCATGGGGCCGGACCCGACCCGTCGATCCTTGTCCTCCACAATCCGGCTGACCCCTCCGGAGAGGTGGGCTGCCTGTGGAAGGAATTGTTTTTTCTCCCCGTCATTTTGTATTCTATGTGAATGGAAAGTGGCGTCATCTGTTGACAAAAAACCAAACTAACCTTAATAGTAAATCTTATAGAATTTTTTAGTTTCTTTCGGTAAATCTTTACGCTACTATCCAAAGTTACACTTTTCTTTTGTATTATTACGCCCCTTTCCAATCAGGGATTACTAAGGGGCAGGGCCAGTTCTAGTTACCGATTGAAACCACACCCGTTGAGGGGGACCAGATGGTGAAGGACGGGGATTGCCTGGGCCGGGCCCAGCACTTCAAAAAATTATTTCAGGAGATTTGTCATACCCGGGACGGGAACCTGGGTCCTCTTGCGTGGCACACCAACGGTATTATTACTCGGCCATCCGACCGCAAATTTAGTTTTGCTAACTGTTGGTATTAAATGTAAACCGTGTTGGGGCATTCTGTTATCAACCATAGACCAGAGGATGGAGTTCAATGGGCCGATCATGGCGGCTGGTGGCCGAGTGGTAACGGGTTGGCAGGCCCGCAGGAGGACCCGGGTTCGCGTCCCGGATGCGATATCTCCTGAAAGTTTTTCGGGGTGTTGTGCCCGGCCCGGTGATCCCCGTCTTTCACCATCTGGCCCCCTCCACGGGTGTGGGTGCAGCCCGTGGTTGGAACTGGCCCCGCCCCTTAATAATCTCTCTGATTGGAAAGGGCCGTAAAATATGGAAAGAAATTAGAAAGGGGCATAAAAATATAAAAAAATGGGCCGAGCAGGTACCCTTCCAGAAAATATTAGGAGATGTGGGAGTAGGAAATGTATTTTGTATCATAATTTCTCTTTTTATTTCTTATTATTTTTGTCTTGTAATTAACTTGAATTTTAAATTTGCATATTAAAAAGTGATTACCATTGATATGAATTTTTAAATTTAAGGATTACTATTAATAAGTAAATTTAAAAAATTTTTATAAAGGAACAAAGTAAAAATTTTCATATTCGAATTAAAACGTTAAAATATAAATATCAGTTGATTACTTTGTAATATCAACTTCCTTATTTTCCTTGGCAGCGTCAATGAGATTATCTATAAGCACTTGACAACAGTCAACCATTAATTTTTCCATCTGAAATGTTTTTTTATTTAAATAATGAAATTTTATGTTACGTATAAATTCATAAATAAAAATATTACTAATTATTTTTCTTTAAAATATTAATGTTAGAATCTAATGTTCAATTCATAATCACACAATTTTAATAAATTTATCAATAAGAAAATGTTGGAATGACAACATTTGTTAATACAAACAAGTGGAAAATATTCAAGTGTAAATTAAGAAGAAAAACAAAAAGAAATATATAACTAACTTTTTAATTTGTAGATTGATTGGTATATATGAATTTAATAGCTATAGATATGAGACCACAAATATCCAAAGGATGCAAATTTTTAAAATATAATAATGATAATTGCAAAATTATTCATTTGAAATTTTTTGTTTTAATATAACTTTGCTAATTTAAATCAAAATCACATATTTCAATTAAATCAAAAATCCACTGAAAAATTACTATATAGCAAAATTCAACATTTATTTAAATAAAACATCTCATTTATAACAATTTTATTATTTGGTAAAATATGCTCCTAGAAAGAAAATTCTTAAATGCAAGATATTATTGTAAAACAGCACTTATTACCCAAATTGTGACAAAATCAGGATGACAAATCCAAGGACAGGTCAGTGAGCCTCACAGTGAGATAAGTCAAGGCCATTAACTGTCTGCCACAGTGCATCTACCCACTACCTGAGTCACCTGATGAAGATAGGAAGGAAACAATGCAAAAAATGTATTGACTGAATTTTGTGTATATTAATGGTCAGCACATCAAGTTAATGATGTATGTCTTTATCCTTTTCACAAAAAAAAATCAATATCTCAATGAAAAACTTTCTGATGAATCATATCTAATCATTTTGAATTTAATAAAAAACAAGGTGCCAGTTTGTCTATCTTCATTTAATAGGTCACATTCATTTTTATCATCAGTATTTTTGTAAATAAGAATGTAAAGAATTTTTTGTGTATTTGAAAAATATCTTGTAATTTAATTAGCTCTCCATATTCCAGGATTCAGAGAATACTTTATATTTAAAAAATATTTTTTAAACAATGTTTTTAAATGTGAAATTAAAAACATATTTCAAAATTGTGCAGGCTAATCAATTAAAAATTCAAAGCTAATAACTGCCAAATTTTATTTTAGCAGTTAATATTAACTGTCAAAATAAAATTTTTGTTGAATTATTTTTTCTTTCTTTCATTCAAAAACAGATCATTAGAACTTTTGTAATTATATAGTAAATTCACCTATATTGTTTATAAACAGTATAAGTGAAATTATATTAACAGTATAATTTAAATTCTATTAATAGAATTTAAATTAGGCAATTTTATTTTTTTTTCAGTTATAAAAAATTGCATTGGGTTTATGCTTCAAATATATAATCAAAAAAACACATTGAAATACTTTATTAAAAAAAAAAAAATATGTTGAATCCTATTTAATTTCATTATATAAGATGTCCTATTTTATAAGCTTGTTTAAAAATATTTGTAATTTGAAGTTTTTAGAAAACAACTTAAAGCCTGAAATTAGGATTAATAAATTATATAAACTCAAAAGCTCTGTGCTAAATACAATAAAAAAAATCTGTTTTATAAACAAAATTAAATAAACATTACTATATTTAGTAATCCAAATTATGTTTATATGAAAAATCAATAATTATTGTACTTGTAAATAACTGTTACATTTAATTTAATATAAATGTATACAACATTTATATTAAATGACACATATGCATACTATACAATTCATTTTGCAAATATTTATGTTAAAAAAAATTATCTATCTTTATATTTATAAAAAAAATTATGGATAAATAAAATCATAATCTATTTTAATTTAAGTTTTTTGTTTATGAATATTTATATATAAATTTTAAGGAAATTGAGGTTTGACAAACTTTATTTTTTTAATTATATTTTCGAAGAAAATCTTTAAAATATCAATTTTTTTCAAAGAATAACGTCATAGGTTTATCGAACTAACTTTAGGAAATACCCCCAACTTTTTAAAAAATTTTTCTTTTCACATTGGTTATAATGAAAAAATTTTCCAGTCCCAATCATTTCGTTATAAACATAGTCCACTGAATATATCCCATTCCTCTAAAAAAAGTTGTTGTGAGCCCTGTCGGTCTGTCAATTCCTTCTCTGTTTAAATGAAATGCTTATGTCTAATTATCATAATTAATTCTTATTTTAACTTTTTAGAATACAAAAATTTTTCTTTACCTTACGTTTTTATAATACAATTTTAATTCTATATATCTTTTAGTGCACAGTTACTTAAAAAAAAGTAGAAAAGTTCTTATTTTTAGGAAGCGACCCAGGCCCTAGGAATTTGTCTCGACTTACCCGTGTCTCAGCACCACTACCTCTATCAACAAATACTGTGCATTGAAGGCTTCATAGGCAAGGCCTCTATGCTCAATGTCCAATAATGTGTTGTGAGGAAGTTAACTTTGACCTGTCCTATTTTTATTTTATTATGCACTCTATTAATTTTATTGTTATTTTCCTCTATGCTAACGTATTATATTTTAGTTTAATAGTTAACTTACTTCCACCTTCTCCGTCGTATTTGGCAATCACGTGATATGGAATCGGAACCGTCCTCCGGAAGAACTATCCCGGGTAATGACGTCATCATCTAATCTAACTAATTTTACCACTACTGATATGTGAAAATAAGAGTGATCCATATCGGTGTATTGTTCGATATATAAATTAATTGTAAAGATATATGAATGAATTACTCTGTAAGCTAATAACTTTGAACTTGTTATGTATATATGTAAAAAGGCGAGTGCAGAAGTGTTCATCACTCAAGTATAAAAGAGGACGCATCCAAACAGCCAATGGAGATGCTGAATTTCCAGACATAGAATTGACGAAAGTGACAAGTGAGTTTCTTGTAAGGATCAACTATTGTTGGAAGTTTATATCGGAGCTATGCAATTTACGCGCGATTGAGGCACAAGAAATTCCGGGTTTTTCAATTACTGACATGCAAATCGCAAGTTTTACTTCCTCCGGAGAGGTGGGCTGCCTGTGGAAGGAATTGTTTTTTCTCCCCGTCATTTTGTATTCTATGTGAATGGAAAGTGGCGTCATCTGTTGACAAAAAACCAAACTAACCTTAATAGTAAATCTTATAGAATTTTTTAGTTTCTTTCGGTAAATCTTTACGCTACTATCCAAAGTTACACTTTTCTTTTGTATTATTACGCCCCTTTCCAATCAGGGATTACTAAGGGGCAGGGCCAGTTCTAGTTACCGATTGAAACCACACCCGTTGAGGGGGACCAGATGGTGAAGGACGGGGATTGCCTGGGCCGGGCCCAGCACTTCAAAAAATTATTTCAGGAGATTTGTCATACCCGGGACGGGAACCTGGGTCCTCTTGCGTGGCACACCAACGGTATTATTACTCGGCCATCCGACCGCAAATTTAGTTTTGCTAACTGTTGGTATTAAATGTAAACCGTGTTGGGGCATTCTGTTATCAACCATAGACCAGAGGATGGAGTTCAATGGGCCGATCATGGCGGCTGGTGGCCGAGTGGTAACGGGTTGGCAGGCCCGCAGGAGGACCCGGGTTCACGTCCCGGATGCGATATCTCCTGAAAGTTTTTCGGGGTGTTGTGCCCGGCCCGGTGATCCCCGTCTTTCACCATCTGGCCCCCTCCACGGGTGTGGGTGCAGCCCGTGGTTGGAACTGGCCCCGACCCCCTCCACAGGTGTGGGTGCAGCCCGTGGTTGGAACTGGCCCCGCCTTTAGTAATCTCTCTGATTGGAAAGGAGCGTAAAAATGCAAAAAAGTGCGCTTCCACGGGTGTGGGTGCAACTCGTGGTTGGAACTGGCCCCGCCCCCTTACACGGGTGTGGGTGCAGCCCGTGGTTGGAACTGGCCCCGCCCCCTTAGTTAATCTTCCTGATTGGAAAGGGGCCATAAAATATGCAAAAAATAGGCTATTTCGGACGGCCGGATTGGCCGCGTGGAAATGCTTTCTGATTGGAAAGGGCCGTAAAATATGGAAAGAAATTAGAAAGGGGCATAAAAATATAAAAAAATGGGCCGAGCAGGTACCCTTCCAGAAAATATTAGGAGATGTGGGAGTAGGAAATGTATTTTGTATCATAATTTCTCTTTTAATTTATTATTTTTGTCTTGTAATTAACTTGAATTTTAAATTTGCATATTAAAAAGTGATTATTTATTTCTTATTATTTTTGTCTTGTAATTAACTTGAATTTTAAATTTGCATATTAAAAAGTGATTACCATTGATATGAATTTTTAAATTTAAGGATTACTATTAATAAGTAAATTTAAAAAATTTTTATAAAGGAACAAAGTAAAAATTTTCATATTCGAATTAAAACGTTAAAATATAAATATCAGTTGATTACTTTGTAATATCAACTTCCTTATTTTCCTTGGCAGCGTCAATGAGATTATCTATAAGCACTTGACAACAGTCAACCATTAATTTTTCCATCTGAAATGTTTTTTTATTTAAATAATGAAATTTTATGTTACGTATTTCATATACACTTAATTTTACTTAAAATCTCATTGAAATATATTTAAAGATCTTACCGCTCGTAATTTACCAGGTTTCCATCTGAAATGTTTTTTTTTATTTAAATAATGAAATTTTAAGTTACGTATTTCATATACACTAATTTTACTTAAAATCTCATTGAAATATATTTAAAGATCTTACCGCTCGTAATTTACCAGAAGTAAAGGTTGGTGACATTATGTTTCTTAATTCTTTCCACCTTTCTCCACTCTGAACAAATATATGTCTATCCAAAATCGGATTTCCAAATCGAAGTCGCTTATTTTCAAATTAAAGATACTATTGAATTCAATTTATAAAATTTCGAAAGTTTTTTCTAGATAGTTTATAATAAAACGTAAATAAACATAACTTTACGAATGATATACCCTTTGTTCGTGAAAAGAAGAGAAGTCTTTTACAAGAACGTCCTTTAATAACTCTGGATCCGCAATAACCAAAGCTGGTTTTGTACCTTCGTATATTCTGAAATATTTACATCACTTTTAGAAAAGGAAAATAATTTCTTTTTACATATTTACAATATATGTAACAAATATCATATTGAAAGAAATAGGCATCCCATTGAAGCAAAATCGAAATAAAATACTTTTCAAGAAACGGAAACTAAGGCTGGATTCACACTGGCCTTGCGACTGCGATCTCGGCCACAACCGCGACCGTTGCTATAGAAACACTCCCATCAGGACTCGTTTCCCGACTCTCTATTGCGACCACGACAATATTCAACTTGCTGAATATTGTCGTGGTCGCAGCGGCTACGTCATTACGATAGTCAATAAAAAGGAGGCAATTGGCCATCTATTACGAGCTGAATGCTACATCAGCTCTTATTGGTTGATTCGAAAAATCGTGAAGCCGGTCGTAATCAATGTGCATATTCTATCGCAAACCTCAGTCGCGGTCGTGGTCGCGATCGCAGTCGTAAGTCCAGTGTGAATCCAACCTAAGAATGAAAAACTAACAAAACAAATCTTGTCAAACAAAAGTACATTATTCAAGATAAGCAGTTAAAACTGTAATTAAATATCTAATTTATTTTAACAAATTATCCTTTAGATATTAAATTAGTAAATTCAAGAAACCTAGCAATACAGTAGTTATATGCAATAATTTAATATCTTGTGAGTATTTTTTATGTTTTTGTTGCTGATATGAAGTCTATACCTGCAACGATTTTACTTCTGGAAATACTAGTGATGTTAATGCACAATAGTTATGTTATGCATTATTAATGTTTCGAAAACTGTATTTAAAAATTGAAAATAAATTTTATTACCCAAATACTTTTCCATATTTTTTATACCATCCTTCTTCCTGCTTGGCTTGACTCTATAAACATAAATCATGCCTTAATGCAATCTTTAAAAAAAAAAAGTTTAATTTTATATAATATTTATTCTTACAGTGCTAAAATTAAATCCCCACGATCCAATAGGAAATACAGGAGGAACTTCAGGAACTCCACGCTTTTTCCAATAGCCATAATTCCTAATCAAGTATCTACATATAAAACAATTTTAATTCGTTAATATCATTGAATAATAATTTGATGTAGTATTGATTTTTAAATCAAATCATTATATATAATTTATTTGTAGCAGTGCTCAAAAAATTGCATCAGTTACATGAATTAGAGAGAATACTTTTTTTAGTTGTATACATTATTAGTGATACTGTGTACAATTAAAAATGCAATATATTACATCATAATATACATTCAGTTACATGAATTAGAGAGAATACATTATTAGTGATACTGTGTACAATTAAAAATGCAATATATTACATCATAATATACAAGACATAATATTACATCATATTATTACATGTATCTCTTGAATGACATAACATGCAATTAGTGATTTCATCAGCCAATAGATAGCTATAAATAGAAGGAACGTTGGACACATGTCAGTGATATATTTTGACAGAGTTCCTACAATAACCGTCAGCGCCTATGGAAGTTTGAACACGAAGTAAAAGTACTTTTTTCCCTGTGTTATTTTATATTTAACAGTGCAAAACTTATCATAAATGCAAACAATAATTTATATTAAAATTATCGTTCATTTCTATGCAATATTTCTTGAAAAGGTATATAAATATTTGAATGTTTGAAAAATAGATATTAAAATTGATAGAATTTTTTGTTAAAAATCAGATTTCGAAATATCAAGATTATGCCATTAAAAATCGATCAACCATTATTAATCTTATCCAATATACATCAATTATTTACAATAATTTTGAATAGGAGATACAACTTTTACTGCATTTATAGAAATGTCAGCAGGGGCGCCGAGAGAAATCCCGCGCCCCTGTACGAACCAGATTTTGGGGCCCCTATATATATATATTTCTTTCCTCCGCTGTAAGAATCAAAACCATACATACTACATATATTTTATACGTAAATTATTCAAAATTTTATTCACTTTAAATTCTATTTAAAAAGTATACTGTACAGTATATGCAATTTGAGAAAATTGAGGTTCGACTAATTTAATTTTTTTAATTATATTTTCGAAGAAAATCTTTAAAATATCGATTTTTCGAAAAACTACAATACTAAAGTTAATTGTGCAGGAGTCAGAGTCAGAACTTACAAATTTTAGGGAGTCGGATTTTTCTTAAAAGGTGGATATGCAATTTGAGAAAATTGAGGTTCGACGAATTTAATTTTTTTAATTATATTTTCGAAGAAAATCTTTAAAATATCGATTTTTCGAAAAATAACATCACAGGCTCATGGAACTAACTTTGGGAAATGCCCCAACTTTTTTTAAAATTGTTCTTTTAACGTCGGTTATAACGAAAAATTTTCCAGCCCAATCGTTTCGTTATAAACATATTTCGTTGTATATATCCCATTCCTCTGAGCCCTGTCGGTCTGTCAGTTCCTTCTCTGTTTAAATAAAATGCTTATGTCTAATTATCATAATTAATTCTTACAGCAACCCTGGTTGTGAGCCCTGTCGGTCTGTCAGTTCCTTCTCTGTTTAAATGAAATGCTTATGTCTAATTATCATAATTAATTCTTATTTTAACTGTTTAGAACACAAAGATATTTCTTTACCTTATATTTTTATAATACAATTTTAATTCTATATATATCTTGTAGTGCGCAGTTAAAAAAATAGAAAAAATTCTTATTGTTAGGAAGCTGCCCGGGCCCCTCAATCTTCTACGGGCCCAGGGAATTTATCCCGACTTCCCCCTCTCGGCGCCACTGTATGTCAGCTGCATTTGACAATATTAATATAAAAATTCTTTATAATCGTTTAATATCTGAATATATTATCGATTATAGTCTAATCTATTAGATAATCAAATTTTTACAAAATAGACAATATAAAGTAATGAGTAATAATAACAGTTCAGAATTTTTTGCTCCTACTTTTGGTATTTCTCAGGGCTCTCCGTTGAGTGCAATTTTATTTGTTTTATAGATAAATCCTATTTTTGACATCATCATCTGTAATAAGATATGCTGACAACGTTAAAATAATCAATAATTCTATAAATAATTTAATTTCAAATTTAAAAATTGTACATTCTTGGGGTGCATTTCTTTATTGGACAGTTTTCTCACTGATTAGATTGGTGGTGGCGGAAGTTGTTCAGGGAATTTATCCCGACTTCCCCCTCTCGGCGCCACTGTATGTCAGCTGCATTTGACAATATTAATATAAAAATTCTTTATAATCGTTTAATATCTGAATATATTATCGATTATAGTCTAATCTATTAGATAATCAAATTTTTACAAAATAGACAATATAAAGTAATGAGTAATAATAACAGTTCAGATTTTTTGCTCCTACTTTTGGTATTTCTCAGGGCTTTCCGTTGAGTGCAATTTTATTTGTTTTATAGATAAATCCTATTTTTGACATCATCATCTGTAATAAGATATGCTGACAACGTTAAAATAATCAATAATTCTATAAATAATTTAATTTCAAATTTAAAAATTGTACATTCTTGGGGTGCATTTCTTTATTGGACGGTTTTCTCACTGATTAGATTGGTGGTGGCGGAAGTTGTTTATTACTTCTCGAGAATGACACTGATATGTTTCATTTTTCCGTGGGTGGAAGGATAGATAGTTTTGACTCAATCACGGAAAAAACGGAAACGTCAGTGTCATTTTCGAGACGAAATAAACAACTTCCGCCACCACCAGTCTAATCAGTGAGAAACTGTCCAATAAAGAAATGCACCCTTGGTTATACCATAACAATTTTGTGATAAATCTAAATAAAACAGTTCGGCCGGATGGCCGCGTGGTAATGCTTTGGCTTACCACCCTGGAGTACCGGGTTCAAATCCGGGCCCATACCTCCAGTTTTTCAGGAGGGATCCTGGCCCGGCCCGTTGAAACCCATCCTTCAACCATCCAATTGATCCCATCATCGATGCTGATCAGCCTATGATGGGCTCTACAAATGGCCGCCACCAGGTAAAAATATCCCATGAGAATATGGTGGCTGGCGGCCGGATGGCCGAGTGGTAACGCGTTGGCGTACCACGCTGGAGGTAGATTTCGATATATTCTTAACTAATACTCTGAAAATATTTTCTGAGTACTCAACTAAATCAATGGTGGATGAAGCTTTTTAGTTAAAATCGTCGTTGGTTAGAAATAAGTACTATATGTGAATGCTGCTAGAAAATATTAAAAAAAGCTTCACAGTTTAAATGAATAATAGTGTTATTAGTGGAACTTGGATTTATGATTGAAATAGATGAAACTCGCATTTTTACACGTAAATATAAAGTCGGAACAGTCTTAGCAATAGGAAACATAAGTCACAGATTACTAATACAGATGGGGGGCGGCCGGATGGCCGAGTGGTAACGCGTTGGCGTACCACGCTGGAGGACCCGGGTTCTCTACAAATGGCCGCCACCAGGTAAAAATATCCCATTAGAATATGGTGGCTGGCGGCCGGATGGCCGAGTGGTAACGCGTTGGCGTACCACGCTGGAGGACCCGGGTTCGCGTCCCGGGTCTGGTCCCGGATTTTTTCGGGGTGCTGGGCCCGGCCCGGTGATCCCCGTCCTTCACCATCCGGCCCCCCTCCACGGGTGTGGGTGCAGCCCGTGGTTGGAACTGGCCCCGTCCCCTTAGTAATCTCTCTGATTGGAAAGGGGACGTAAAATATGCAAAAAAAAAAAATATGGTGGCTTAACCTAATTAACCAACCAAATAAAACAGAATTCATGAAACATAATTTAAAGAAACAACAGGATACTGATATAGAAGTCGGTCGGATGACCGCGTGGTAACGCTTTGGCTTACCACCCTGGAGGATCTGGGTTCAAATCCGAGTCCCACACCTCCAGTTTTTCACCAGGGATCCGGGCCCGGCTTCAACCATCCGGTTGACTCCATCATGGGTGCTGGCCAGCCTGTGATGGGCGCTATAAGTGACCGCCGCCAGATACAGAATATCCCATGAGGATATGGCGGCGTAATATAACTAATCTAATCTAACCTGATATAGAAATACAGATAGGCCTCGATTAGCGCGACTTCGAATAGCGCGAATTCGATTAGCGCGTAATACATTTATATTTTAAGTGTATAGTAGTTAAAATTTATACAGTATTGTATATGAAACATATTTATATACCAAGTATATCATACATTACAGCAGTGGTTCTCAACCACTGTGACGCGGCATACTAGTGTGCCTCCAAATCTTTGACTGTGTACAGCGAAAAATTAAGAGTGAATTGTATTTATGTATAAGAATTGTATGTATATAATTATACTAGCAGACCCGTGCCCGGCGTTGCTCGGGCAGTTCATAGCATTGTACTTAAATTTTTCTTTTTCTTAAATTATAACTTTTTAAATGACCTTCAGGATGTTCTTCAATGTATTCTGAAAATCTTTCCCGTACAGATACGTTTTCTATTTGAAATGTGTCTTTTCGAATGTTCACTTCTTTATCTTTCTTTCTCTATTAGAATTCTGTTCGATTTGCTCGCTCTTCTGTTTCATTTTCCCGAATTAAACGCATTCGTTTAGCACCAGGCGTTAATTCACCTAGAGTTCTTTATTTTTCGTGGCATTATGAAATTTATATAATTGTACGATTTTTGGAAGATCTTTTCTTTTTCAAGAGAGCCATAAAGATTTGGGAATTATTTTAGATCTAAATTATGCTTCAAATCTCATATTGATTACTTAATAAAATATTATACAAAAAACTGGTTTTACTTGGAGATATCTAAGATATATTTCTGATGATCTAATATGTAAAGCCTGGCTGAATGCAAAAATAATAAGTATTGTATCTTATGGTTTAATTATCTGTGAAGCAATACCTAAGACATATTTTGAAAAATTAAGTAGAAATTCTTTCCGCGGCAATCTACTCTAGTTCCAATCTCTATTTTGACGAGCCACTGACAACACACCGACGTATACACATGTCCACTCAATGATGTAAAGTTGTCTTCGCGTGGATATCGTCACATTCTAGGAGCCATTTAGTTTAGCCCTGTCACTCTGAACGTATCGGCCGGCTAGATAACAGATACAGACATAGTGACTGCCGATAAGCCCTCTCGCCATGACAAAGCGGGTCCCTCACGAGAAGATTGGGTCAAGGATCGAACCCATGTCAGTTGCATTGATTAATAGTAGAGTTATTGTTGACATCGCTATCGTAAACATAAATTGGCCATAACGCTACGCAATCGTAAGTTGATTTATTGTACTATATAATTTTATACGGTAAGATAATATATAAAATTAGAAGAACTTTACTTACAGATAAAGGACTATAAAAAATCCTAAAAATATATAATATAATCGGGTATTCCGTAATAGTTAACCATCTTCTGCTTTATATAAACAACCAAATAAAGTTATATGTAAGGTTAAAACAATGTTATCAATGTAATATGTTATCGATGTTTGCGCAGCAAAAAGCTTTGTTTTAAAACGATGCACCACTTTTATATCATGAGTTAAGATTAAGTTCTCTATATCTGTTTTAATCGTTAAATTATGCAATCTTATACTTTGATCTTTTAGAAATAAAATGGTTATATTTGTCAACTTTTGTTGCTTCAGTGGTCATGGCTAAATTTCATAAATAATGAAGCAGAGATGAATAATTGCACTTTTCTTAGAAGATATGGTGAATTTGTCATAATAATATTGATTGAAATATCATTAAGTTCAAGAAAATTTTTCTAAAGATGCAGTAAGTGACAGTCATATTAATAATAATCATTGTTTATTCAATAATGATTATCATAATTTTAAATTCCAGCAATATCCGAAAAATCCTGTTTAAATTAAAAAATAGTGAGTTTCTTTTAAAGTTTTTTTGAGTTATGGAATAACAATTTTATATTTTTTACAGATTAAATCATTTCATAATTGAGATTATAAAAATGCATTTGAGACTATATAAAAATGTAGATAATATAAATATAATAATTTTGCAAAACAGCTATCTATATTTTTACTCTGTCTTTAAATTCGTTTAATTAAACCATAACATAACAATAGTAAAAAGTTCAGATTACTAGACATATTTATATCATGTTTATCAACTGATGATTATTAATATTGAAAAAATATTGTAAGGATGCTATAATTTTTATCACATAAAACAAATTAAATTGTTTTCTCTCAATTTTCAATTTTTATGAGAAATATTAATAATACAAAATATTAAAAAGTTTTGATTTTGTTAAGTAGTATTTAAGGTTTATTCCTTTGTGGAAATTTTGATAGTTGAATTGGATTAAACAAGTTTTGTTGGATACTTGTTTGTTGCTTTATTATAGTTTCAATAAAGTATTTGTTAACACTTTTGTAAGTGTTTTGAGTCTAATAAATTTATAGTTTTATTATTATTTAACTTGTTTGGAAATTTATTCAATTTATTAGTGAAAGTTCTAACATCGTTTTTGTTTGTTTTACTGCTAACACTTAATCGGTACTTTTAGTGTAAGTTCCAATATTTGGTTTCGTTTCGTCAGTTAGACGTTACGTTGTCGTTGGATTGTTTTATAATTACTTAGCATTAAGTTAGAACTTAGAAAAAAAGACCTGAGCTCAGGCAGAACTCTGGAATTTGCAGAGTCGCAAGCCGTTAGGTTTAGCTTATAATTAGAATTATTACTAGTCGTTCTAAACCGCGACTTTGCAGTGTGTGCCATTGCAGGCTAGGCACATGCTTTACCAATTACAGTGGATTGTTGAGTATGTCAACTGGATTAGAGATCAATGGAATATATCCTGTTTACAGATGAGTCTTGATTTTCCTTGGAACCAGACAACAAATGATTGAGGATATGGGGAGAAGTTGGGACCAAGTACCATGCCATTAAAACTATTGAGTGCCATGGTTTTTATAGTGGAAGTGTCACAGTGTGGGCTGGTTTTTCCTTGGGTAGCCTCACTGATCTTCATGTGTTTGTAGGTGGCAATGTGATAGCAATGAGATGTCAGGATGAAGTTCTTGATCCCTATTTCAGACCTTATGCAGGTGCAGTAGGTCTACATTTTCTTCTAATGGATGATAATGCCTGCCCACACAGAGCATTACTAGTGGATGATTATCTCTTGGAACAAGGTATACAACACGTGTTGAGCATGTGTGAGATAATCTCTGTAGAGCTGTAATTTCTTGCTAACAATCTCCCAGCACATTGCAAGAATTGCCAGCTACTCTTGAAGAAGAATGGCAATTACTGCCTTCAGGATAACTTGATCATCTCATTGAAGGCATGAGCCATTGATGTCAAGCATGCATTCATGCCTCAGGAGGACATATTCTGTATTAAACCATTATTTTGTATTGCTTGTGTGACACCATCATGAGTCATGATGGAAAACATCTTGTAATCATTTTTTTCCCCTGTTACTAATACAAGTATTTATTATTTGTTTTTAGCATATTATTGTTCACATGATATCTGTCTGCATTTTGAAGTAAATTGATTGAACACTTTACCAGTTCTATATAATTTTTCTACTTATGCTTAACTTTTGGAGGACAATATAGTAAAGAACTATTTATTGAATTGGTTAATGTATTTATCTTTAATTCTTCCCAACTAATTTTCCCAAAATTGGCTACAACAAAAACTAATTTTGTCTAATTAATTTTCATTCATACTAGTATGGCATATTCAAAACCTGATTAATGGCAGTTAAACTAGTATTGACTTTTTTCTGTTTGTTTAATTTATCCTAGGAAAAAATAGCTTCATTTAAAATCAAGTTCTGCCTTTAACATTACACAGTCAAACTCTGATAAGACACCACCATCCATTTCGGGACAATTTTGGCGGCTAATCAGGATTGGCAGTTTATCAAAAACATCCAAACTTAGCATTCCTAAAAACTATATACTTTACAGCAACAGATGGCTGGCACATTTCAAATAACAAAGGAGCTTTTCGCGAGCATTGCAACATGATGAAATATTAGCAAAACTTTGCATCACTTGACTAGTCGCTATGGAAACGATCTTGTTCTTACAATATTAAATTTTCTACAACCTAGGTGTGAATCAGACTTAGAGACACATGATTAACTGCTAAAACTCCATCTCTCCTACCAAACTGGTTACAAATGAATCCAGAGAGCTTTTAATATATACAGTACTGATGAACTTTGAGATGTGAGTCATCTTATGTGCCCTTGGCAGATTAACGAGGAAAATACAATACCAAAATGAATATTTGTTTAGACATTTCTACTGGCAGATGATAGATGGCATCTTATTGAGGTTTGCCTATTCCATCAGCATATGGAAGATCCATTTTGCCAAATTTCTTGATACTCAGTGAGGGTAGCAGCTTAATGGGGGGCATCCAATTAGGATTTGACTTTATAACAAGTTTTATAAAGGAAATGATGGATACAACCAATTTTAGAGAAGACTGATATTTATAAAAACAAATATTGGAAAATAAATGTATATTCTCTGCAATACAGTATAATTTATTGATAATTAAATAATATAATTTTTTTATTTAGATGTAAAATCTAATTATACTTTATTTTATTATAGAATGATAATTGTGTATTTATGTATATTTATTGTTATTAAATTCTGTATTTTTCTTATGTAATACTGAAAATGTTGTTTGTACATTAAAATGATATATTATGATCAATAATAAATTTAAAAAGTTTTTATAAATTCAGATTTTTAATTAATTGTTATTAAATTTAAAATTATCAAAAAGCTATATTAAATCTTTAAACTGCTGCTACTTAAATTCAAATAAAAACATATACAGCAAGCACTTTTCACAATATAGATTAATTTATTAACTTGTAATTAATGTTTTTGGCATAGAGCCATCATCAAGTTATACCATTGATTGATGTAACCTGATGATGGCTATATGCCGAAAGAGTTAGTTACAAGTTAGTAAATTAATCTATACTGCGAAAAGTGCTTGCTATATAGTGTTTTTATTATCAAAAAGCATACATTAGAAATTAATGATAAATAAGATTAAATTGAATTAAAATTTCATTATATAAAATCGTAAAATATATTAGTAATTTGTTATTATTATAGTTAATAAATAAATTAATTAAAATATTTATTAAACTTTATAGTTTTATTTATTTTCTATATTTTTTTTGTAATGAATAGGGAAGAAGTTAAAGAAAAGATAGCCAATATTTTGGTATGTTGACCATGAAAATATTTAAATTTATTTAAATATTTATTAACTTGTAATTCAATCAATATACTAAATAAATAAATAACAGCTCTTAGGCAGGAAACCACTCTTTCAGAAAAGTTTATTATACTGTAGTAGCGCTTTCGACCGCAACCAATCCTCATCAGCTACTCAAATTTGAGTAGCTGATATTTATTTATTTAGTATTTAAAGTTTGGCAGTGTAGAGTTTTCAACATTATTTGTCAATCAATATATTTTTACAAAATCTATAGCATGAAGTGGAGCAGTTATCAGATGTTGAGAAATTACTATTGTATCTGCAATTACCCACAGGAGTTCCAGTTGATGATGTACTAAAACAGTAAGTTACTTCTTTCAGGATTATTATAATATAGAATGTTCATTTTATATACAAAGATTATTGGGACTTTAACCCATTGAGGTCTGCAATATTCAACTTCTACCTCAGGCTAGTGATTGGCAATTAATGATAACTAAGCCTAATTTATATGCAAAAAATTTAAATTTTGATATCTTAATTAATTTTCATCAATAAAATTTGAAATTTTTACCATTTATTACATTTTTCGTTCTGATTCTAACAGTTTGAATAATTTCTCATGTTTTATTTTTTCACAATTATTTGTTCTGTATATAATATTGATGATGATAAGTTTTTTAATATGAAATCTTAGCTATCCAATGAAATTATTGACAATTTTGGATTGTGGCTAGTCCTCTCAATAAAACAATTCATGAATGAAGAAACTTGGTTCATATTTTCAAAAAAATTATAAAAAAAGGAATATGCAGATTTTGATTAATAAAAATTAATGAAATTATATCATATAATTAGTTCAAAAGTAATATAAATTTATTAAAATATCTATAAAATATAAATTATCAATAAAAATGACAATATGTTTTTCATTTATTTCAGTAACTTGTTTTAATTTTTTTTAAATTTTTGGATTTAGATTAAAAAAAAAAAAAACCCCAACATATGCAAAAATCATCTCCTCTCTTACATGAATAGCTATAAAATTCTTTACTCTAATTGGCCTCGAGATACTTTATTGCTGCACTGCACCTAATACCACTTTCTATGGTATAAAATAGTCTTAGCTGAAATTTCCCAGGAAATGACTGGCTACCATAAAACAATAAAAGTGCCATGCCCCTTTAATAGCTTCAGGCTATTTATGTTTGTATATTCTCAATTTTTGTGTAAATCAGTAAAAATGAAACAAAAAATGAATGAATAAGGAAATATTTATTATAATACAATTAATCAATATTTTCATATTATCTTTTATAATTTATAATTTTTCAGAATTTTATAGCTCATCAAAGGAAATAATCAATTTTTACGTAAATTTCAAAAATATAATTTATTTAATATCAAAACCAGAATTATTTTCATATAATAGACTAATAAATCAAAAAAAAGTGATGATAAATTAAAATTACACTAAGAGGCTCCATTCAAAATAATTTATGTAAAAATTTAAAAAGAAATTTAAGCTTTAAATATTATTTGGATTAAAAAGAAACTTCAACCACTAAAAAAATTTAGGAATCACTTATCAGGTATACATATTTTCAGCCAATAAACACAAAAAATCTGATCTGCAGTATCTGTATTATGTAAATTAGGATTGAAATTTTTTTAATCTTGTATTTACTGTTTTTCCATTCCAACTATATGATGAGTATACATGGCAACAGTTGGCAGATGCCGATTACACATGCTGTGTATACATATCAGTGGTGGCTCATACATAGGCACTGCAGAACTCCTAATTATTCTTGAAATATAAATATATTTGCTTTGCTTTTTATTTATATTTGCTTGTAATATTTAATTTTATCATCAACAATCCTACATAATTCTCTTATTTTGTGTAAAAAATAATAATAATAATAATCTATCTTGTAGCATCAGTAGCATTTAAGAGATCAAAGGATGCTACTGATCTCCTAAATGCATGCATATGAATGAAGTGCATATGATTCTGTAAGCATGTGCCATATTGCTACTCGCACATGCTTGCACAAGCATATGCACGTCATAGTGACATGTGTGGACGTGAACTATTAGCCTAATGAGGCACTGTCTGTCATGCAGTTCCACTGTTGTTTATTTGCAGGTTGCACCAGTAATAGTGTGTTGGTAGTGCTGAAAAGTCCAGAACTGCGCCCAGAACTTCTCCTAAGTCTGGCCCCGACCCCCTCTCCATTGTCCTTCGTCTAGGTGACGACCACATGTTACAGTCAAAATGAAATTCATTCCGTTCTATCCAGTTCAGAAAATAACATAAAGCATTAAGTACAGACTCCATCATTTAACGTAACTTAGTAATTTATTAATCCAAAAACAAAATGTTATACAGTCAGTTAGTACTATAAAACATAAAGTCATACAACCTGCAGTCCCCAATAACATAAAATAGGCATACATCGACTTCAAGAACATGAAAGCAGTTAAAAACAAGCAGCAGTTCTGATCCTCCACGTAGGCATCTGGACGGGACAACATACCCTCTGGTGTTATCGGTTTTAACTACTAACCACATTTACATATAATATCCTTAATTGTTACATTAATACTTAATTTTACAAAACAAAAATCTCTCTTAATTGTTCACATTTCAATTCAATTAATTTAACAATTCATTCAAAAACTTCAATCTACTGTAATTTCCAATAACTTTAGCTCGTTATAGACACAAACCAATATGGCCTCCCCCACCAACTACTCTCGGTAAGCCTAACTTTATCACGTTTTTCAATACTTCAGGCACCAGATCGTTACAGTGCTTATCATGTTTACTCTGTCTTTTTAAATATTTGGACATTACAGTTAAAGACATAATATTTTGAATTATTCTAAACTGTATAATTTTATCGACAGTAAACAATATTTAATTTTTACCATAATTTTGTTATTTTATCTAAATACGTATACACTGTATTTACACTGTGTATGCATAATTCAAAAGTTGCACACCCCCACGATTTCAAGTCATGAGCTATCATTAATACATATCAATGAACCTTAAAAACTGTTCATTAAGTGAAAATTCATAAATCAAAACTCATTTCCTATTAATTCCAATGTAAAAATTTTTAATTGGTTCTTGAATACCAGAAAGTCACTGACATTTTACCTGTTCATGTTAAAGCATTTCAAAAGCATTAATATAAATTATGTGTACTATAATACAATAGTTTATTAGATATAACCTTTTAAATTATCACTTGTCATCGAACACTGAATTTCAGAGCCACTAAGTCCCAAGTGATCTTCAAATTTAAGTCTAATAAGGCAATAATAAACTTGCCAATTACTATAGTTTTATTTATTAGTTAAAATTTTCAAATTTTCATCAAATGTTATCTTAAGTTTATGTAATTCTCAAAAATGTTCAGACTTCTAAAATTATTAACAAAAGTAAAGTCAATTTTCTGGACATCAGTATTTATGTTTTCAATTCTATTTATTAAAAATTCTTTTAATTATAGATTTTATTATAGTAACTATTTTAATGAAAGTAATGGACATAAAGTACTAATTTATTTATTTAAATCATTACATTGGTTAGATTTAGCATCATCTAATACAGCAGTTCCCAACTGGTGTTCAGTGGAACCTTAGGGTTCTGCCAAAAAATTTTGGGGTTCTGTGTGAAATTAACTAATTTTATACAAAGAAATATTTCCACACACTAAATTTAAAGTCTAATATCCGAACACTTTGAGTGTGTTTGGTATGAAAAGTGTTTCACCAAACAAATAACCGAACTTGCCTCATATATACTCACTGTTCATCGGCTGCTGTAGTTTCTTTTTGAACAGTAGATAGCAGATCAGCTGATGTCTATCCAATCCCAGAGCCCCATTTGCTACAAAGCTGGTAAATACCAGTGCCATCAAAGTTTGTTTGTAGTTTTGGATTTTTATTTTACAAATAAAGCATTATACAACATACATTGCACTTATTATTTAATATAAATTAATAAGGGTTTCAAAAATATGTAACATGTTTAGAAGGGTTCCGCATTAAAATAAAGTTGGGAACCACTGTTCTAATAGAACAATAAACTACCATCATTTTTCAAATTTATATACTAATAAAAAAAAATATGTTTATACATTATTCCAGATATATAAATTTTTATCATTATTTTATAAGGTTCACTAACTTTATGTAGTTAAAAAATTTTTGATAAAATCCAATACATTATGGATATTCATATTATCAGTATATGCCAAGCACTGGATTTGATATTGGATGTTCAATTAAAACAAGAGTCAATTTTTTTTAAAATCAATAGTACACAATAAATTTGATATATCTATTACATTTGGTGAAGAAAATAAGTAAGAAAATCATTGATTTAAATAAATTGCAGTGGATAATTAATCAATGATCAAATAACTTCTTCACAAAAGCAAAGATTTTTCTTCCTAAAACAAAAAAGTGATATAGATTTATTCTCATTGTTAAATCAAAAATTCATAAACTGAGAAATACCTGTATATCAAAATTTTCAAATTTATATTTTAAATTTTATAAATCAAAAACTGCATTTTTTTGCTAAATTCGAAAATACTAAATTAGAATTTCTAAATAGGCATCAACTCAGTTTATGAAGGTAATATAAAACTATTCATAAAAAAAAAATTAATAAGAATTGGATTTAAATTTCAATATAAAAATTTCTGATTGGCTCTTGGATCCCAGAATCACAACATTTTATTCAAGTATGCTAAAATACGATGTACTATAAAATTCCAGTACACTGTTTTTTGCTAATATGATATTTTTATAGCTCTCTAAGCAGGAGTATTAATATATCTTTATAAATTACACTTAAATTTTATATTACACACTTTTTATTTGGTTAATCTTTAGCGCTTTCAGTATATTCATATGTTGAAAGTGCTTCGGATTGCTATGTGATCATAAGCTAAAATATTCCAAATATATTAAAATAAGATCAATAATTCTTAGTAGAATACAATAGTTTATGGTGGTTATTATCTATTTGATATATTCCTTATTAATCTGTTTTAAATTTCTTAACCAACTCAGTTCTAAGCAATTTTCAAAGATAAATGTAATGATACAAAATATATATATTATAATACAACAATATTGTTATACATAAATGCTGAAAAACACATTTTAAATGAAGCAGTGCATATCCTTTATCTATGACTCACCAAAAAAATAAGATGAAACATCAATAATTTCATTCAACTATGACTATTACAACTTGATTGAAATGGACTCTTGCAGTGTGAACAGTTCCAGATGATTTATAAAAAATAATGTTAATTGCAAAAAAATTGGCTGGATAAAGAATGTTTACTGAACAGAGTCAAGTTATCAATCAATTTTTGATAGCAAATTTTATAAATTATCACATATTTTGAAGGATTATAAATCATTTAATATACATATATAAATTTCAGTTTTCAGTCAATACAGTACTCAGTTAGGATACTGTGATGAAAAGGATAACAGTTTCCATTCATTCAAATTGAAATTAGTTCATGAAATGAAATGATTTGTATGAAAAATAAAAATCAACATTTATTTCTATAATAAATTGATAAAAATTTGTAATAATAATGCTACAACACATATATTATCTGGATGCATTATTGAATCTATCTCTCTCTTTTTTTTTTTTTTTTTTTTTTTTTTTTTTTTTTTTTTTTTTTTTTTTTTTTTTTTTTTTTTTTTTTTTTTTTTTTTTTTTTTTTTTTTTTTTTTTTTTTTTTTTTTTTTTTTTTTGTTTTGTTCAACACATCTGTCTCTAGTGTACTGTCAAGCATTAGCTTTGGTCATTATTTTTTAATAAATTCATGAAATTACCTCATTTGCTGAATGGGAGAAAAAAAAATTAGCAATGAGGAGAGTTAACATTTCAAAATAAATTTTTCATTCATTAAAGTAAAAAGAATCCTTAGCTGAAACACAAAACTTTAATTGGCTTAAATTTCAATAATTTAATATTGAATAGTTGCTATTTGATACAAATAGTAAGTTAAGATAAAATTAAATAATTTTAATTTTCTCAAAATATTTTATGCATTAGAGTAATTTTTTTATTTAGGGAACAAAAAATTTTGTTTTCATTATGAGTTCTAATATTAATTTAATTTTGATTACATCCAGGAATTAATTATTATTTAAAAATTTTCTCATTTTAGATTTAAACATGAGCCTTCATTCAAGGTCTTCTACAAACGAATTCGAGTAGGAAAAATTTTAAAATTCCAGATCAAACAAAATAATTTGAAAATATAAAAAAGAATTATAAACAGTTGCATAATCGCTTCCTGCGTTATTATTATATCAACTAACCGATTATATTTCACTTATGTCACTAGTTTTTGACGTTAAGTATTTTGTGCCTTTACTTCCTAGTGCTTGTCTATATTTGGTAAAGATATTCAAGAATATTTTTCGACCCGGACATAAGTTGATTAAATATGAGCAGCTGTACCTTGCAACATGCTGCGGTAAGCTCCATCGGTAACAGCAAAGATATGGGGTGGTACTTCGTGCCTTTTCTTTCCTTTGTATAACTCGATTACTTTTTCTGCATAGATCGGAAGCTTCTTGTAGGGATTAACCACCACGCAAAATAATCCCGAATACGTCTGAAAAAAAAATAAAAAAAAAATAATTTATGTATAGATAAACCAATTTTTAAACCATAAAACATTTTTCCCATTTTTATCTATTAAAAATATAAATATTTTAAAACATTAAATTTGGAAACGTTCCAGAGACAAGCAAAATGGAATAAGTTGCTTGTCGGTGTTTTTTACTTAATTTAAGAAAGAAAACGGGTTATTTTCTATATGCTGAGTAACACAGTAATTCCTTGCATATTTATTCCATCTTAACAAGTTTATGAGCAACTTTTTCAGTACGGTTCATCTGTCGCAGCGTGTTGCTTATGTAACGCACGTCTCTCTCCAGACTGATACAGGCACTTGTTAGAGCGCTAGGTTATTAGTTAATACAAAATATGACTTAAAATTTTAATGTTTAAAATCCGATAAATGTGTGTGTGTGTTGTGTGGCATTTCCACACAACTTGAAATATTTTTATATTAAAAAAAATCATCGAAGTATATAAACCGAATAGCAAAAGTTTTGGGTCAAGTCATCCTGACATCTATTAGCCTTAGCAACAAAAATCCATTGGATTAGTTGAAGTCCGTTGCAATCAATGGCCATTGTGTTACCGTCATCAAGTGCGTAAGTCATTCACCGAATGCCTTTTAATGGTTTCATCGGAATTCCCAGCATAGTTGCCCTTCCGATACATAAAACGTTTTTTATTCGGTAATTCTGCCTTAATAGTTACTAAGAGATGCTATTTCACCGTATATACTTTTAACGTTATTACGGTAAATAACGGTTTCTTTCGGCTCACTTAAAAAAAAACTAATTGATCGTCAACTTGACAATGGTAGTAGGAATTAGTCTATTCACCGACGATGAAAAGGCGATAACTAAACCCATTAACTCATAACAATAGAGAAACGGCTATTGGTAAATCCGTAAAAATTGCTACAGAGTAAACAATTCTTAAAGAAGAATATATTTTTTATGACAACTTATCGAGAAAAAGCGAAGAGAATTAGTTCGTGTAACGCAATACCTTATAAAAATATTTTGTTAAAACTTCGATTAATATTCAGTGTATCGAATTCTTTAAAAAAAAACTCTTGTTTAAATATAGACCGTTGAACCTTTTCATTTTTGTATAATGTGAAAGATTTATTACTTCAACAGATAGATCATTTGAACTAGTTGAATCTGACAATCCGTCGATTTTTTTTTTCGGGTGACATTTTTGGCACGCTTTTTAACTGGCTATTTTACTACTTAGCCTTCTTTTCCAAGTCTACGTTACACAAAAACCCATTTTCTTTAGCGTGCCAGTATACGGTTAGATTCGTGACAAATCGGCTATCTATCAACCTGGACCGTATCCAAACATATAAAATAAAAATTGTAAAACGTTAATTTTACTTCATCCTCGTTATTTCCCCTTGACAAAATAGGTTTGGAAGTCTTGTAGGAAGAGATTTTTCTGTTTTCTTCCAGGATATCCTGGATAAATCCGGTGAAACTTCCTCGCGTGTTTAGAGGAAGGGGTGCAAGTTGTGTAGCATGGTAATGTTTGTACTAATTTTTTTTTTATAGGAGTGCAATGTTGGAAAGACAAATTCGGCGAAAACATGACTAAAAAAAAATAGTTGACCCATGACACGTCGAGTTCTATAGGTCAATAGACAAAAACTTATGGAATGAAGGCGCCTGGTTCTCCTGCGAGCCGATGATTTACTAAAACAAGATAACATCCCCGTTTGACAGGTTGGAAGTAGACCGGTCGAGAAAACAACTTCCACTTCAGTAACGGTTAACATCTACGTCGGACGTCGACAATTCGATACTCTAAATGCCATTATAACTGACGTCATTGGTGAGCATACCCGATGAATTAAGAGTAGAAATTATCAAACACGCGATGTCATTCAAGAACGGAAGATTAAATTTATACTTTCGGTTTAATATATCAAAAAATTGCATTTATATCAATTTAAGAAATAAAAGAAAAATTCTAAACACTGATTGTCAATCGCACATTGACGTCATCACACTACTCCGGACGATTTGTCCGCAAAGTTTGACCTTTTATAGTCGGATCCGATACGATAAACATCCGCTTATTTCTAGATTTCGCAACAACAAACGGCTATCGCTTCATTCAAAAAATACTCTGTATTTGGTATGTTACGAACCAGACTTATCTATATCGGAGTTAGATTCCTTTATTAGAAATTCCACCTGTTCTATTTTCCTGACCTGGACGAAATTCAGACTGCTGTCGCCATTTCGACGACGCCCAATTCGAACTTTTTTCTTTAGTCATCATCTTAAAAGTACAGTATTTTTTTTTTTCTTTCCTTTAAAACAGCAAGAAGTGATCGTGATTAAATTTAAAAAAAAAATTATTTAATTTCTAAATTGCATGCAGCAATTTTAGGCCGTTTTCGCTTTTTAATTAAATTAAAAAAAAAAAAATTATTTAATTTCTAAATTGCATGCAGCAATTTTAGGCCGTTTTCGCTTTTTACGATGATTTCCATTCAGAAAAAAAGCGTTAAAAAATACAGAACACCGCCCGCAGTAAAGATCTTAATGAATATTTACTATTAAAACAGAGCAGATATATTTTTTCATCGGTTAGAATTTAAAAATTTATCTAGAGTAATCAAAGCTTAATTTATATTTTAATATATCAGCAGATGTCTAGTATTATTTTAATTTAAAAAGTAATAAATTTTCTCGACTGCTCTTGCATAAATAAATAAGTTTTGGGGATAAACAAACTCTCTATCTTTCCTAAGATGTTTACACTTTTA
Organism: Olivierus martensii; assembly: GCA_000484575.1. Classification (NCBI taxonomy): domain Eukaryota; kingdom Metazoa; phylum Arthropoda; class Arachnida; order Scorpiones; family Buthidae; genus Olivierus; species Olivierus martensii. Next base: position 34,060 of record AYEL01085697.1, read on the forward strand.
AAAAATTTCATTTGAAAATTTTTAAATATTTCACAACTGCGAATGTGTAAGATTTATCTTTAATGATTCGGATAAGTAAAAAAAAAAATTTTGGTACAAATTTCCTTTTTAACATTTAATTATTATTATTATTAAACTGGTACATTCCTTCTCCGTGGATTATAATTTAAAATTGATTTAATGCTGCAAAACTGGATAATAACAGCTTTGGAGCATTAAACTTGGAGTGGATTTTAGCAGTTATCAGCAGTAAAAATAAACCAACTGTCGCAAACTTTTAAAAATGTAAACGTTAAAAATGGTACTTACATAAATAAGGCCGGAATAATATCTGTCTTTCAGATTATGTAGGACGGATGCTTCGTTGAGGCAGGTGAGTTCGGCCATGTCCTCTACCTTATTAAATTTAGGTGGATTCATTTTTTGTACATCATCCTTGTTAACCAGGCATCTCTTTCCAGTCTCCACAACCTCCACTTCGAGCTCGTCCGCCTTTTCTCCTTTGATACTGGCGGCAACAAAACCGTGAGTTTCGTGCGGTATCCATATTAATTTCTTCGAAGTCCATTCGGCCTGTGCCGTCGGATCGTTGACCACGTTTTTATCTACAACCAAATATTTCAATTCTGGATTGTTACCGACATCGAAATTTGACGTCTCGGCGGCCATCTTGGATTCAATCTCCCGTAATACCGGCTCTTTTATAAACGATAATGACCACCGGCCGACAACACTCGACGTTTGCTACTTTAATATACCACGAAAAGTGTACCTCCACAAGCTTACGTTGGGCCTAAAAAAATGTACACGGCGGAGAGAGAAACTGTCTTAGCTGTCAAAGCAGTTCCATCTAAGACCATAACCCGGCAACGACTGGTCACCGTAGCAACCGATCAACTTCTCTTAGTAATCCGATCACGTGACTCTGCCGCCGTTGTGACTGTGGCTCCGTCTGGCAAGAGCGCATATGTGACTCATCGCAACCACCATATTTTTATTTTAACGAATTAATTTAATGAACGTTAACTGCATGGATTATAATCATTAATAAAAATGGTTATAATTAAAAGGGATTAAATTAGTTATATATTTTTTACGGTTTCAAATTCGCAATTAATAAGATAACAGTTACAAATTTCATATTATGACGTAACGATTTTGATATTTGCAAAAAAATTTTCTTATAGAAAAACACGCGTGCGGACGGAATCTTTCGCGATTCTAACGCGTGTTACCAAAATGTTTATTTAATTTTGTAACTTTTTTTTAGAAAATTCTCCTAGTTTGTTTATACTTTCTAAACGTTTGGCAGAAAGTTTGTTGAACCGTTTTGCTATCAGGTAGGAAAAAGTCGATGACGTACATATATCCTGCCCGTTCTTAACGGAAGTTGGAAGTTTTTCGCGGACAAGGTTTGGTCTAGAACAAAGACAACATAGTTGCCGAGTGACGCGACATTGCACCTACGCACATATACACATCTTCGATCTCGTAAATCACCGTTTACAGTCGCATAAAACCATGTTTCGCATACACACAAAAAAAAACATCGAATATCCATTACGTTTCCTATCCGTCTTTAAAGTTTAATGACGCAACACGGACACATTTTGTACCGTCGGATATCAAATTCTACAGAAAAACGACATTAATTAATGCTCCAGCATTGAAAAATTTCCCACTTTGCATATAATGCGAAAAAAAATCCGGTTACAAAACAGTATATTGTTTGTTTTAAGAACGACAGGTTGACGTTTGTCATTTTATCCTATCCACTTATTATTTAAGTTTTTTTCTTAATCTCCCGTCTCTCTCTCTCTTTTCGCAGTTCTACAGTTTCATCTTACAGATTATGACCTTGGAAGATGGAGAAATGTTTAAAAGATTTAAAACAAAAATAAAAAAAGAAGCAGAATTGTATTTCCAAGTAGAATTGATTGATAATTCTCGGAAAGTCGACATGTATACTCTAGCACACGTATAACCATTTTTAGCCACCCGATTATTAATTTGGGCTTGTGAATATTCGGAGAAAAAGTGAATTTCCGTACAGAATAGTTGTTACCACAACGATACAATGAGTAACGATCAAACAGGTGTGTAATATACGGTTGTTTCCAAAAACCCGTGTAAGAGACACTTGCAAGTGTACTTTTTGTGTTTTTCGTACAATTGCGCCTGTTACATTCTATCTGCTCCACGAATGAATTATGTAAATTACACAAATGCAATAAAATTAACCTGTTAGTCTACATTTATGTAAATGCTTACGTTTATAAAGAAAATAACTGCCACTATTGCAGCAGAAATGTAATATATGTAAAATCATGTATCGCATTTATTCGCCCTACTTTTTTATGCGTTTAATTTTGCATTTAATTCTAACTCTGGAAACTTTTTCTAGACTCTTTACTAGCGATCATACTTCCACATTAAATGCCACCGCTATCGATTTAAATAGAGCAAACGTGTGCAAAAAAAGGAACAAAAATCCCTTATGTCATTCTGCATCATCAGTGGAAAATCCGAAATCGTTTTGGTGTCGGTTTTATCGTGTAGCACGTTAGCAGAGTAATTATAAGATCGGTATGTTATGTTGTTTCACACACAGCTTAGTTTCTCAGTCATCAAGGATACAATTTCGCTTTATAACGAGAAATATGCACTTATTAGAACAAAGAAAAATGCTAATTTGTGATTTTTTAACTAAAAAATTTATTTCTACTATCATAGTTGATGGTATAACGATATATTCTTTTAATAAAATTATTTTTATTATATACATTAATCGAATTTTTTCGCGTTTAATTTGAGATGTTTGCTGTTAAATTTATTAACAGATAAATTTGCAACTCGTTTACATTATTTTTTGCACTAGAAAAACGTTCGCAGAAGGTGCAATTTTGGTTTAAAGTGCATTTTTCTATTTAATAAATTGCATATCGGGCTTTTGTCTGGATGTATAATTATTTTCCAGAGCCAGAAAGTCGGCATGGATGTTTTAACCTGACATAGTTCTCCTTTAACTCGAACTGTGTGCCCGATTTCGACACTCGGCACCTCATTGTCAAAATTATTAAAAACATATCTTTTAAAAAAATCTGCTTATGCGATTTTAGAATTATTAAATTTTGGCCTAATTTAATTACATAACAAAATGAATCAGTAGCATTTTTAAAAGTTCAATGTAAAACTTTTTTTTTTAATTAACAATGATGCAAAATTTGGGACAAGACTGATTCGCGATTTTTAAACATCTGCAAATTTCACGTTTGAAAAACTAAACTGCGTTTAAAGCTACTTAAATTCTGCGTTATACTGTTGTGTCAATCAGTGATAAATGCATATTAAACAGATAAAAGTATTGCGAAAGTAGAGTAGACGTTTCCGGATTTATTTTTAGCAACTAATTTATTAAAAAAAAAAAATCTAATACATTAATTAAAAAAAGAGAGAGAGAAGAGAGAGACTTCGCGATAAAGATCTCAAAGAATAAAATAAAAATAATAATAAATAAAAAAATTCTGCATATCCTCAACCACTCCTATTAAAATTCTTCCGTTGACCTTATTTTTAAGATATTCAAGTAAACCAAACAAACTGCCGTTTGTTGTGTTATAACCCATTTACATTGCGTAAAGCATTACGTATACGTAGTGACGCGATCACAATGATTATCAAAAACAGCCAGACCATGTACGGTAGAGAAGTTGGTGAAGACAACCTGACGCCTTTGAGTCCAAAGAGAGGAAAAAGGGGATGGATGAAAAAAAAAGCTTATAAAGAGGTCAGCAGCGATATAAAACAGCTTTGCTTAATGCAATTGAGGCGTGGCTGTAGTGCAGTATTACCACTTTCCTCTTTAAATGGCTCCCTCCTTTCTCAGATTAATTGGTCGATAAGTGATTAATGGCCACTTTGCATTAACATACGTTATATACAAGCTGACCCCATCTGTGACACGATCGAGCTTTTGTATATTCGTTTATTTTAATATCGATCTAAGAGAATACGTGTTTAAGGTCAGATCTGCGATAAAATGAAGGAAGTTTGGAAGGGTGCTGAAGTCCGAATTTGGTCGAAAACAGAAATACGTTCTAGTTTGTATATACGTGATCATCTATTGGAACCGGAAACGGCATTAGTTTTATATGTAACATATGGTGGAGGCGGAGTAACACGTTATAAAACGGTAGCTGGTTTTATCTGTGAACATTTTTCGTTATTTAATTGTGATGCTAGACCAGTTTGTCGCGTTGACTCTCCTTTTATTCTTGATTTATGGTACATATTGAGATAGTCATACGAAGGCGGATATGGAAGTTTTTCTCGTAGGCATGTGATTGATTAGACGATTTAAATGATAACCGTTCTCAGCTACTTGTTAATAGAGTCAAACACAAAAAAATGTGTTTCCCGGTCGACCGATAAAGTTGGCACAACCTCTTGTATGTTAAATTAATAATTATTCTAACGATGATGTCTGGTAGATAATGACGACCGTAAATTACCATCCATTACAGAATTATTGGTGGTCTAATCTTTTTGATCGTGGGTTGGTTATCATTCATTGTTAAAGACGGTGATTTCATATATATAATATGCACTGAAATTTAATTATATTTAATAGAATTATTAAATATAATTATATTTAATAGTATTCAATTCCGAAAAAAATATATATTTTATATAAATATTAAAAATAAAAAATTTTTTATAGTAAATTATTTTCATATTCTGATTCTATAGTTGGGGATCTGGTGCAAATCCTTGGGGTCCAGAAAAAGAAGATTTATTTTCTAAGCCAACTCATTATGATGGAATGTTAGAAATTGTTGGTGTAACAGGAGTTGTACATATGGGACAGATTCAAAGTGGTTTAAGAAGTGCCATTCGAATAGCACAGGGAGGTAGTGTAAGTAAAAAATTTATTTCAATATTGATTTTTTTCTTAAAATAAAAAACAGTCCAAAGTGACTTATTATACAATCTTATTCCCATTTTATGAGTTTAATGTGCTTCTGAAAAATTGCTTGTAAATTGATTTTTTTAATTTATATTAATCATAATTTGACTCCAGTTGGACCAAACTCAATAGATAAAGAGCACATTATTTACTAATAGAAAACATATTACCATATTTACTCATGTAAGTTAAAAAATGTACAAGCTGACCTTCTAGTTCAGCCCTAAAAAAGAATAAAATGCCAAGAATCAAATGTCAAGCCAACCAATAAACAAATTTCAAGACAGAACAATTTGATATTTTTAGAAATGAATAAATAGTTTTTTATAACTTTAAAAACTCTGAATCCTGTTCACTATTGGAATAAAAAAAAAGCATTTAAACAAAAAAACCAGACTCACATCATCAAAACATTCTGACACAATGCAGATAAAAAGCTAGACAAGGTACAAAATGCCATTGTGTCAAGTCACATTTTCAAATAACTAATAATCTGCATTTTTACTTTTTCAATACAATTTTATTAAATTAATATTTGGCAACAAACAAATTAATAAATTATTATTTGTTATTCTTTGTTATTTTCTGCCAAATTATTATTTGACAGAAAATATCAAAGAATTATTAAAATTAAACATTTATGAATTCAAATAATAAATATTTAAAGTTAAGCAATAGAAAAAAAATAAAAATTTCTGTGGTGTGTTTTTGTTTCAAAATTGCTTATTTTGAAACAAAAACATACCACGGAAATTTTTTTGCAATCTAATGGAAGTAGAAAGCCAAACTAGTAATCACATATTGAAAAGCAAATAAGATATCTGAAATCAGCTGTAAAATAATTATCCTGTATTTGGTAAATGATCAGAACTATTGGAGACTGTGCAATTTAATCAGAAATATTGAAATATCACACATTTCATATAATCAGAAATATACATTTATATTTGATAAATAAATAAATTAATTATATATAGAGTAGTGGCTACCATGCTTACTCATTGAAATAAGACCACTCTATATATTTCCAATCTTATAAAGTATGTGATAAATTAATATTTTTGAATGAATTCAAATACGAATATTCACACATATCTGCATATTTTTAATAATAGAATCAAAAAAGAAATACCTATTTGTTAGGAATAAATATGGCAGTTTCAACAACTGCAGAGAAGCACTAATAATATAAAGAGAATACAACTGCCATATAAATAGGAAGATCTGAAAGTCATTAAAAATTTGCATTTCAGTGAATTTGCAATGTATAGTAATGTGATTTGCACAGAAATGCAATAAATTATGGGGGTGGTTTTTAAGAAAAATTATTTATGAAAATTTTATCCTCCAGATGGTACTTGAGCTGTAATAGAATACAGTCTCTTATGATGTGGAGGACATAGAATTTGGATCAGATGTATGATAACTCAACAAAGTTTTGTTGAGTTACACCTGACCCAAACAATCAACAAAATTTGAGAAAGGAATTTGGATGGAGAGTGATATCTTAGAAGGAGAAATAAATAATAAAAAAATTTTGTATCATCATGTCTCTACAACATAAAACACTGCAGCAAAAATAATAAACAAGAAATAAAGTGATGGAGAAGTAAGGTTTTGTTACATGCAAGTGTTATGGAATTTGAGAGAGAGAACATGGATGAAAGACGATAGTGGGAAAACATTCTGTCTTTCCCTGGGAAAAAGTGAAATAAAAGATCAGTTTTTGCCCAAGATGTGGGGATGCAGAGAGTCAGTGCTTGGACTTGAAAGAGAGAGGACTGAGTTGAGTCAGTTGGGTTTTTGACTGAGATCAGCAGAATAAACAAGTATGGGAATGAAACAGTGAATGAGAAGAAAGGTATAATAAAATTCTAACAGAAAGACTCAAGAAAAGAAGAAAAAAGAGAAAGGGAAACATTCCAATCCAGTATCAAAGAAGAAGATGGAAAAAATATATTTTTTCTGTACAATGAAAAAAAACAAAGAATAGAAATCCAGCAAAGGAAAACCGAATGCATGCTGAACTGGAAAAGAGAACTGGAACTAGCTGTATGGAAATTAAAAAAAGAAATAAAGAAAATAAAGAATCACTGGAACTTGGATTGAGTCTTATACTAAGAATAATTTTGTTAAGAAAAAAAAAAAACACAAGGTATTTATCCTCCCATGAAAACTATTGTCAAAGTTTTTCCTGTTTGTAATGAAATATCTCTCACTATTAAATAAAGTTATTGGTTATTGAAGCATTGGTCTCTGTGTCACTGGTGTCAGAAGGTCTCATTACCCCATACTTATCCATTTGCCACATACTGTGAGTAGGCCAAAACGTGTATAAGTTCATCCAGTTGTCCTACAATTCATTGTAGTGCCATCATTATCCAGCATTGCCTGAAGACAAGGTAAGTAAGACGTTATGGATAATATTTGTATAGGTATCATGGAAATACATAGCTGAATAGAGTGTTTCAACATTGCCAATGTTTGTTGGATGTTTTTTATATATCTGCAACTTCAAGTAGTCCCATAACCAAAAATCATAGAATATTAGGGCTAAAGATTGGTGGCCATTCAGTGAAGTGACAGCAAAGACAGAAATAAGTGAAATGAAAACAATAATAAATTATTATAAGATTCAGTATTATAGATTCATTGAAAATCATATGTAATTATTTGAAAATAATCAATTCCAACAGAAACCATGATTACTTCCTCTGACAACTTTGCATACATATTAAACAATGAAAATATGCACTAAATTAGTATTATAATAGCATTATGCCTATTTCAAGATTACTGTAAAATGGGATCACTTTGCCCAATTTTCAAATTCAGCTCAAAAATGCATGAATTAAAAAAAAACAAAAAATTCTTAAATTTGGTAGAAAGTATGTCGATTTAGTTTTTGGCATAATTGTATATTTTTGTTTCCCACCCTGTTTTTAAAAAAATAAAAACATGGTGGGCAAAGTCATCTGGCACAAGGAGTCATTTCACCAACTTTCTGTTTTTCATTGATAACAAGATTATAACAGATTTTTAAGCAATGTAACCCCAAAAGGATGTGAAAGAACCACCAATAACAATAGAAGTAGTGCAACACTGGATTTTTATTTAAAGAAATGCTAAAGTATTTAAAAAAAATAATTGATGATAAATACATTATTTACTAAGGTAAGACTTTTACAATATAAGCATCAAGGGAACTTATTCAAATAAATCCAAATAAACTAGCCAAAATCTAGCCCTTGAATTACAATGGAATAATTTAATGATTGGAAATGATTATTTCTAATCATTAAATTATTCCATTGTAATTCAAGGGCTAGATTTTGGCTAGTTTATTTGGATTTATTATTTACTAACCTGTTTAAACTGCATTTCATTCTAGATTATAAGTAAGTAACTGATAATAAAAACATTTTTTTGAAATTGATGCATGAAATACAGTAAGTCAAAATAATACACTTAAAAAATTGAGTAGAAAATGAACTGGAACAAATGTCAAAAGTGCAGCATCTTAATCAGAAAAGTTCAAAAGTAAGCTGAAAAATCAGCATCAAAAAATAAGACTCCTCTTTTCTCCTTTGGTAGAGATATTTCAAAAGCACATATGAGGCAAAATGCTTGCCTTATCAGGTTGGTCAGGGAATTTGAATGATTTCCCCTTATCTTTTGTTCTTAAGAAACTTGTAAATCACCATCTTCACATATATTCAAAACTTTTGCCATAAATTGCTTGATTGATTTTTTCCCCTTAAGTTTCACAATCGCAAAGTTTCCAATCTAGAAATTTTCTGGTTGTAGTTGATCATCCAATTCATTGTCATCTTGTCCATTGTTTTGGGTTGCATAAATAACTATTATTAACTGGCAAAAATTATTTTTCAAAATTGGGTAATCACCCCATTTTATGGTACTTTAAATCAATGCAGATAATTCTCTTTTTGAGAAAAATAGACTGAACTAGTTGTTAAGTATTTTGAATGATAGTACTAGTCAAATTCTTCTGCAACTGGAACTATGATGAAAACAGATATTGCTGGTTTTCACTTCATAGAAGATATTGCAAAGAACCAGTTTTCTTATCCTTAAGCTGACAGAAAGATTATAAAGCTGTATTTGCTGTTTCAGAATTAAGATAGTAAACAGGACTTTATCAGATAATGACAATATGGCAGCTAGCTTTTTTGTTTGCAGTTTTTTTTTATAGCATCACTTTTATTATATCATTCCCAGTACAGCACTATCTGGTGGTTTTTGTAAAAAATCAATTTGTAAATTGTAAATAAAATTTCCATAAAAATTTTTCTTTAAAACCCCCAAAATTTTATGTATTTTTGTGCAAACTGTATTACCAAACATTGCAATTCACTGAAATATAAATTTTTTAAATGTTTATTAATTTTTGAATCATCCTGTATTTTTGATTTTGTTTATGTAATATCCAATATATAAATAAATACAAAAATATTAATTTTTGAACAGTCATACTATTTTTTTGAACAGTCTTACTAGTTTTTGAACAGTTTTACTATTTTTGAACAGTCATATCTATGTATTTTTAATAATTGAATCAGAAAGCTAATGATTTTTGTTAAAAATAAATATGGTCGGTAACCTGAAATGGATGCATGTTGTAACTAAAGTGATAAATCTACATTCTTATGAACAGTTTAATTTTTAACTAATCCATCCCTCTATAAATACAAGAAGAATGCAATAAATAATAAATTATTTATTGCATTCTTTTTGTATTTATTTAATTATGATGAGTACTGTCAAGTCAGTCTATCTCCTTATATAAGCTGACTCTTTTTAATAAAATTTATTTGGCTAGTTTTGTTAGGAAAATAAGTTTTATATTAAATTATATCTCCAATTACAGGTAGTCCCCAAATTATGTAGGTGGATTGTTCTGTAATACCCTATGTAAGTCAAAACATACAGTGTAACCTTATTATCTCGAACCTCTCTATCTCGAAATCCTTGATATGTCAAAGAAAAATTTTTTCCATGCACTTTCAGCATTAAACCAATGTAATTTCAATAATTATCTTGAATTCAAAATATTTTCTTCAAAACCCTCACTATCTCGAATTAGTTTAAAATTTTTGTGCTAGAGAAATTAAAAATACTTATGAATTTTCCATTGCTTTTGGAGTCTAAACAAAGGATTTACAAAAAACATAAATATGCTACCGATAATTGGAACAGGAACTTTTTATACATGCTCAGAATACTGATCATGCCATACAGTAGTTTCATTTTCTAAGTTTCACTTCTAACTGTTGATAGATTTTTTGTCAGTATGATGGTGTTTATTCAATGATATTTTCCATCTTTGCTTTATAAGATGCAGGAATATTTAGACACTAATTTTTATGTAAAAAAGAGTGTCTTATACTTTTTTTTTTTTAGAAAATATAATCTAAGAAAACTGCTTTAACTCTTACTATTAGATGTCTAATTACTAAACTAAATTAGAAAACTGCTTAATGTGCTTTTCTAATTTAGTTGAGTGTCTTATACAGTATTAAAAACTACGGTATGTATTATTGACATAAAAAATCTTTATTTAATATTAAACTTGATATCTCAAAAACTCTTTATGTCAAATTTTTTTTGTTCCCGAGAGATTTGAGATATCGAGGTTCTACTGTATATGTTGGAACATATGTTATACAATATCAGTGTGTCACAATGATGTAACACTAAAAATAGTTAACTCATATTAAAAAATAAGTACATAAATTGCATGGTAAAGCAATTACTTACCATCTTAGAAGATTCAGATTCTATTTCAAGTTCCACACCTTTAATTTTTTAGGAGAAGTCCAAGTCTTGGCCCAGCTTATTAACTAAAACTAACTTAATAAGCCCATAAAAACATGTACATATGATAAGTGATGAAATTAGGAGAAAATGCATGTATGTATCTCTACATTATCTGCTTCAATCAGCATATTTTTTTTAGTCAAGGAATCTTTATATAAATATAGATCTATGTAAGTCAGAGATTGCCTGTATTTGTTATTAATATATTAATAAAAAGCAAAAATTATATGAAACTTATTTTATTCAAGTGTCCTTATTTTATTGCTGAAAGTTTTCAACATCTTAATTATTTTTGTCTTTTCTTTATTAAATAGTGGTATCCTTTTAACATCTATTTTTTTTTAATCTATCTGATTTAAAAATAACTCATAATAATAAATGCTTTATTATTATGAATTATTTTTAAATTCAAAGTTTTAAAATATAAAACTTATAATAGTATAATTAATAACACATATTAAACAATAGAATATGCATAGTGGATTGATATTTCTGGGCTCAATATAAGAGTAGATTTTGACTTGGAATAAAATTTACAATCAAATTATATTTATAACTTTTGTAACTCAAGGAGCATTTATATAGTAATGCAATGTAAGAAAAATATATGTATAAAAAGGAAAACTTGGAGAATGAAAAAATGCCCATATAATGATATCAACATAACACATAATCAAACCTGTACAATTCAGTGTAGCTGTAAAAAAAATCTTTTACATTCTATGAATTTATCTTAGAGAAAATAATAATTTTTATTTATATTATATTTAAATACTAATATAAATAAAATTAATACAATATTTAAATCTATGGTATGATGCAATGATAAACTATATTAATTTTGTATTTAGTTGCGTATCAAATTAAATACTGAAATGCCGGTACAAGTTGATGGTGAACCTTGGATTCAAAGTCCAGGAGAAGTAGTAGTTATCAGGTCAGCATTGAAGGTAAAAAAATTATTAATTACTTGAATAATTATATATTTTATAATTCAAAAAATTTAGGAACAGTAATGTTGATGGAATAATTGGATAATTTAAAGAAATTCACAATTTTTTTAAATTACTGAATATTTGAAATAATATAAAAAATTATTTAAATCAATGAAAAATCACAGCTCTTCAAAAAATTTATTTCATGCAGTATAGTTTTTTTTTTATTACTTGTAATATCAAGAAGAAGATGAATGAATCAATGCATTTCAAATTTTTATGAAATTTTTTGTAATCAAATAGTCTCTTATTAATGAAATATGATATTATCTTAGAACCTATAAATATAATATTCAAACAATAAAATTAGTAAACAAGAATAAAAACTATTTTGTGATCTTCACAACTATACACTAAATTATGTTATTTTTTTCATCATATAAATTATAATTTAGAATAAAAATTTAGGAACATTAATATTAATTGAAGGGTTTGGTGCAAGAACCAGTTAAGTGACAAAAAGCACATTTCGAGAATATGAATATGTATTTGGACTTACCTTGGTTTTTGTATCAAATATATAAAATTTGACATATCACTTGTGAAAGAGGACGTAAATAACATGACAACAAAATATAAACCAAAATTGAATCATAAGTTATCACTATGTTTTTATATTTGATTCATACAATAACTCATTTTCAACTAAAAGTGGACTTAACTGGTTTTTTGCACCAAACCCTTCAATTGTTATAACTAAATTATTAGGATAAATTATTTTAAGTTAGCATATTTTATTAATTTCAAGTATTTTTGTTTATTAATATAACCATTTACAAATATTTGAGATTGATGTATCTAACTTTATAAATAAGATAATTTAATTGATTCTTGATAATTTAATTTGTAATTGTAGTATTCAAAGGGGGAAATCTTTACATACATATTGAAATTTTAATGCATGCTTAATAATAATAATAATAATAATAATAATAATAATAATAATTAGCTGTTGTTGATTTTGATATAGAGCAAATAATCTGAAGTAAGAATTTCAAATTTTTGATTTCTTCAAAGTAAATACATTATAAAAAATAATGAAAAAGAAAAGAAATTTGATTCAGCTAAAATTTTGAATTATTTTAATGTCAAATTATCTAAGTTCCATTAAATTTGAATTAACTAATTTGCAAAAAAAAAAAGCTAGTTTTGGTATATTAGACTTATTTCTAGTCATGTTTTTACAAAAATTTATCTTATGTATTTAATTTTTCCTTTATTTAGAATTATACTGATCATTCAAATTCCTCTATCAGTGCTATATGAACATTTGAGTGTTGTATTTAAGACACATTTTGCAGATCTTGAAATTTAATTCAGTCCATGTCAACAGAATTTAATAAGAGTGATTATATAAACTGCTTTTTCTATTTTTTTAAATTAAAAAAATTATGGCTCCTAATATAACAAATTATTGCTGCTCTAACTTTTATTTAGAACTTGCCTTGTATCAGAGGGTTAATTTTTTTATTAATTTTGGGACTTCTATATGATTCATATTATAAAATATTAGCTGTTTGATGCTTTTAACACATTGGTTCCAAAGAGAAGTGGGATCAAATTTAGATCACCATAATGGATTGATATTTTAAAATGTTTTTCCATCTGTTATTTTACATAAATTAGTCTAGTTACTTTTTGTTTGAAGAAAACTTATTAATTTATTCTCTTTAAAAATTAAGAGGATTTATTTCATAAAAAAGAACAGAAATGTATCTTGTACTATAATTCACCAGTTTATAATTAATTATTGAAAAAGCAGATATTGGTAGTTACTCTATACCAGGGGTGTCCATTAATTTTTATGTAAAATCTATTTTTAAATAAATATCCATCCACAAGCTACTATTGTTCTTTAAAATATGAGATGGAAGAGAATTCTTCTATAAAAATATAGTTTAAAATAATATTGAGATTATCTTTAAAATTGAAAATTCTCACATTTTATAAGTTTTATCAATTTCAAAATGTCTGATTATTATTTTCAATACATTTTTAATTTCAAAGGAATAAAAGGAAGGAAATGAAAGGAATAAAGGATATTGTGGAAATGCAAATAATCTAACAATATTAAAATAAAATGAAAAATTCACAAAAATTTATTACAAAATAGCTAATGATTGAATTGAAAATTAAATACTAATGATTATTATTAATAAATATAAAGATACCTACAAAGAATTATGTCTTACAAGGGGAGGTTCAGACATTCGGGTCACTGATTTTTTTGAAATTGTGCATACTTGTAGTAGTCCCCTAGGACAATAGAGTGTGTGAGCAATAAAGTGCACTACTCAAACATTGTCGAGAAAATCGCAAGAGAAGTTTCGTATTGAGTTCATATATTCTAAAATTTAATTAATTCGAGAAGTTTCATATTGAGTTCATATATTCTTTCGAGTGTCTCAGTAGCGCAGTGGTTGAAGATATTGCTTTTATAATAAGTCTTACTAGTATAGTGGTTGTGATTTTCTTTTATAATTGCATGATTGCTGGTTCAAACCACATATAAACAAAATCACTTGCTTTAAATGTCTATACTAATTTAAAAAAGCACTACCAGCAAGGTATAAGTAGACTTTTAATCACTTATAACGTTTTCGGACCTAATTAAAGTCCATCCTCAGTACAACGTTAGCTATCAATGGTCAGATTGATAGCTAATGTTGATACTGAGGATGGACTTTAATCAGGTCCGAAAACGTTATAAGTGATTAAAAGTCTACTTATACGTTGCTTGTAGTGCTTTTTTAAATTAGTACGCTGGTTAAAATTTTAGCATTGACAATTTTTTTTATTTTTATTTATTTATTTTATTATTATTATTTTTAGCTAGGGGGCTTTCCAGTTGTGGGTGTATCTAATTGTGTTTGTGAGTTCTTCAGTAATAATGGTGGTATAGAGCATTTCTGGTATATCTAATGTGCGTGTCTCCTCTTCTGTGATCCAGCTGGCTTTTTGGTTGTGTGTGACTGGCACTGCCCACAGGGAAGATCAGAAGCTAGTGAATGATTGTTAGGTTGATATTTCTCTGTTTTGTGTTTGTTTAGGCTTTTTAGTGTTTATGTTTCTGTAGAATGTCTTTTCATTGTTTGTGAATAGTGTGTTGTCTAGTTTACGTACTAGGCTGGTTTTGTATCATTTCAGGCATTGTGATTTTGCTGCAAGTTTCTGTTTTAGTGTGTCTATGTATTCTTTAATGTGTGTGTTGTGGTTTTCATGGTGTGTGTGTGCTTTTTTAGTTTTCTGAAAATCTTTCTAATAGATTTCATGAGTTTTGCAGATGTGTTGTTTTTTGTGTATTGAGTGAGTGTACCTAGTTCTGTTCTGATTTTTTTTATTTCTTTTTCGAGTCGTTTATGTCAGGCAGGTTTTAAGTGGTGTTTTGTGTTTGTTCCCATCTTATTTGGAAGTGTTTTAAGACCTAGGTGTGAAGTGACAGTGACAGCAGCAGCATAAATAAGTGTATATTTCTATGAGTGTTGTTTCAGCATTAATAAGTTTTAGTAGAATGTGTGTGTGTTCATACAAGATAGTGTACTGTTCAACTGTTGTGAGTTGTAAAGTTTAGGGATGCGTGGACGTTGTCATCTGTATCTGTGAATTTGGTTAATGTTTCCTGGAGTGTATCAGTGAGTTTATTTATTAGGATGTTTTTACTTCTTTTCAATAATTTTTATTTTAATATTTTATATTTTTGAATTTATATCAAAAAATCCAACATGTATGAAAATCATCCCCCTCATATAAACAAATATAATATTCTTCACTTTGCTTTAATTTGCCTGCAGCTGCTTTATTGACATATTACATGCAATAGAATAAAATAGCTTGGCCACAATTTTCTACAAAACAATAAAAGCGCCTTGCCTCTTTAAATAATCTGGGGGTGTTTATGTTCAGATTTTCTTGTAATTTATTTAATTATCAGTAAAAATAAAGCAATAAATGAACAAATAAGAAATAATAATGTTTATTTTAACAAAATTAACCAATATTTTTGTATTATCAACAATATTTTTTCAGTTTTATGAATTTTAGAGCTCATTGTATGAAAATTTCACATTTCACTAAAATTTCAAAATAAAATTATCTTATTCCAAAATTAGAGTAAGATTTATTATATATAGTATATTCAAATGAAACCTGTTTGAAATGTGCCACATGATGAATTGACATTTCGGTTTAAGAACACAGATGTTAAAGTGACACTGTGTGTGTTGCGCATGCGCAGTTCTCTTAAATTGTGTACTTGCATCATTTTTAAGTACATGACATAACATTGAAGATAGCTGGTATGATTGAAAATGCACCTAAGCATGATATGCAAGCTATAATTCAGTTTTTAATAGCTGAGGGATGTAAACCAATGGTTCTAGTGGGTGACCCGCATGCTGGCTGAAACCACAAAGAACAGTGAATGCACTTCAGATTGCAGCATTTTGTGTGCTACTGCAATGAGTATAAACAATTCTGCAGTGCATAGTGGTGAAATATCACTATGCACTGCAGCAATGGTTTAATTAAATCAGTTACAATTCTGTAATTGATTTAATTTATTGATAATTTAATTAAAATCTAATTATTATTATACATAACAGACTATATTTTTTGCAACTAAATATTAATCCAACAAAAAAAATTTTTGATAAATTTAACACTAAATTAAAATAATTAGTAAACAAAAAATATTGGACAAAAAACTGTAGAAAATTTAAGTAATGACTACTTAATATGAATCCCCAAGTTGAATTTATGCCTTAAAATATATAAAGAAGGAAATAAGTGCAGACTTTTATTTTATTTCAGATTCATAGTCTTATATATTCTAGAAATACTCTTATAAAATTACTTTTGAAATTTTTAACTACTACATTAAATCCATAGACTTACTAATTAGTCATTTTTTCTCATACAATGTTAAGCCCTCTGAACCAATTGGCCAGTTTAGACATCAAACAAATGTATCTATCAATTAAGCAAAACTTAATTTACAAGACATTAAAAGATCTATAATATATATAGCTGAAAAACTAATCTGATCATGTTTTGTTGAAAAATAATTATTTCATGTCAACAACAACATGATATGATCAGAATGATGGCATTAATATGGGTTCAGTCTAAGACCTTAGATTGGTATAATCAGTCATGATTATACATAAATAATATTGAAGACAAATTTCTACATAAAATATATTGATGATATTTTCATAATATATGATAGTAAAATAATTAACTTATAAAACATTCAAACAAAGTAAATTTAAATAAAACACAGAATATAATTCCTCATTTAACTTGAACACAGTAATTCAATAAATTATTTAGACATCAACATTAAAAAAATGAATGACAAGTTTCACTTTTTCAAAGTATGCAAAACAATGTACCATAAAAACTTGTAAACTTTCACTCATACTGCCTGTTGTACTTAAAGAAAAATATTCATAATGGATTTACAAAAATCCTCATGTGCCTCACAGACCAAATCCAACAAAAAAAAAAAAATAACTTCATTAAAAATTAAATTAATCCTCAATCAATACCCATTATCCAATAAACTATTAGATAAATGGGAAAAAGAATCCTATATTTGTCAGCTTATAAGACTGTTCAGCATAGAAAAGATATACCCTAATTTTAGAATGGTAAATTTAAGGAAAAATCTTTAAAAAAATTATTGTTAGCACAATGAAAATTTAAAATGCAATAAAAATAAAACTCAAAAGACAATAAAGAAAAATATATCTTATAACTTTTGTTATTTTATTATTATTCACCTTTAAATTCATTACTCAATTGATAAACCTGCAAAAAACAGCAGTCTTCCAAACAAAAGACACACAAACAATAGATTTCTATATAGAAAATCTTAAATATCAAATTAAAAAAGACTGGATAGCTGATGTTCAGTATAGCTGTTACTATAAAGAACTAGGAGCCTTCCTCTCTTTAAAACTAAACCAAGCTGATTCTATACTCATTGCCAGATTGAAAACTGGATATATTTGTTCCATTAATTACATAAATGGTTTAAAAACCTTTCCAACCTGCACTAATTTCAATAAAGCAGAAGCCTCTCTGACATATATTATTCAATGCATTGATGCTACTATCAAGAAACTGTATTTAAACCTTCAAAGTACAGATAATTCTGTTTGAGTTCCCAAATTTGCAAGTTTTTCTGAAATATGAAGTATCAAAAATAATTAAGAATATGAACATTAATAAATAAATGCTAAACATTCATTAAAAGGCATTTAAATCCATATATATAGCTATACTATATAATACAATTGGATTTATAGCAGAAACTTCACATCTACTACAAAATCAAAAAATTCAAAACAACTGCCAAGAAGCAGAAGTATTGCACCTTCTAGTTTTATTAGCCTATTACATAAATAACTTCCAGATTATGTCTAAAATAGTAGTTCATCTTCATTAAAAATTGTTTACTTATCTGTCAATAATAATGAAGAATAAAAATTCTCTAATCTAGAGGTTCCCAAACTTATTTGGCCTACTGCCCTCAGTGCCCTCCGGAAAACTTTTTGACAAATCAAGCACATCAGTAATGTATTGTTTGTAGGCGACTGAATAAAGCCATAGTTCAAATATTCAATATTGTATGTCTACATTTTTTCTTGGATTCAGCTATGTTGTTTATCTGTAAAAAATAAAATAAAATTTGTGTGTTTATTTTTCATAATAGGAGTATAGAATTATCAAGAGACAACAATTTATATAATTGAAAAAGTTTAATTTCTCTCACTGGAACCAGAATATTTTACAATAATTTGTGTTGTTAGAATTTCACCTCCGACATCAGATATAAAGTGGCTTTTGTGTAAGATAGCAAAAGACAAACATTAAAATATTAATGAAATTAATAAATTGGGTTTTGTTCTTTGTTTAGTATTAGATTTATTTATTTGATATTAAATTATCAAATATCAAACTAAATTTATCAAGAAATAATTAATTTAAAAAAATACATCAATATGCAATTAAAAATCAGCTAATAGTTTCAATTTAGTTTGCATTTCTTTAAATAATTGTTTTTTATTAACACATGCCTTATTTATCAGTTAACACAGATGATTCGATAAATATAAATAAATGTTAACTGTTTTTTTACTATTTCATTCCCCCATCTTCATTAATATTGTAATAAAAAATATGACAAATACAGGGTGTCCATAATTAAAGTTCCCCTAGTCAAAGCTGCCTACAGACTACTATTCATCAGAAAATTATGAAACTTTGTCTTTCCCATCCCTTTATTAAGGGTATCCATTCAGCAGAAAATAAAATAGTTCCAAATATCACCACTAGAGGGTGCTTTACTGTGAAACTACCCATAGCACACAGGAAAATGTTTGAAAGAACATCATTTATCAACTTTGCACACACACACTGCTCATTGCAGGTTGTGTTAAAGATTATTTAAATATTTTCGATAAGAGCTTTGTGTTTTTAAATTATAGAAAAAAGAAATATCACCTTTTTTTTTACTTCAAGGATTTTCTGAATTATTTGAGTTATGTACACATTATGTAATTTGACTAGAATGTGGTATGAAACAAATATTAAAAATTTCTGCAGACCTAAATTCAGCTTAAACATGTAATCTACTATGCAAAAAAGCAAAGTAGAAACAATAAAATACAAATTACTGATGATTCCAAATATTGTATTCCAAAACGACATATTCTAATCTTTTTTGTGTATAGCTGATGATGACTTATTGAAGTCGAAAGTACTTCTGTAATAAAATTATCTTTTTCCACTTTGAATAAAGCTTATTTATAGATATACTAGTGTTAAAGATGTTCTCAAAAGACATTTTTGCAGAAGAAAATGTCATAAACTGTCATTTCTGTAATGTCTGGCTTGTCCAATTCTCAGATCTGAATCTATGTAATTTTTGGCAGTGAGGTTATTTGAAAAATCTGATCAGTCATGACAATGCAAAAACCTTAGCTGATCTTAAAGATAGCATTTTCTGCATGTGCTGAATATTTCAAGGCACTCACTTTGTCAACTGTTGAACATGCCATTTTGAGATTTCAGAGGTAGCTGACAATGGTAGCCATCATGTCGAACAAGATTTGTTCTGATATTATAAGTTAATAATATAACTGAATGTGTAATTTATTAATAAATAGTTCCAAATATCGCTACTAGAGGGCGTATTTCTAACATTATTTTTTTTTTTTTGCTGAATGTCTTTCCCATTCCTTTATTAAGAAGTACCCGAAGTTTCATAATTTTCTGATGAATAATAACGGCTGTAGGCAACTCTGAATAGGGGAATATGGACACCCTGCATATTGACTATAGCGCTAAGTGGGGTCTTACTGTAAACTGTTTAACGCTGTTTCAATATAATGTGATTTTTTAAACCATTATACTCACATAAACAGTAAGACCCCACTTAGCGCTAAACTGTTTAACGCTGTTTCAATATAATGTGATTTTTTAAACCATTATACTCACATAAATCTGAAATTGCACGAAGATGAGGAAGTTTGCATTTCTGAAAATGATGAACAAAAGGAACTTGCAATGGATTTTCTCCAAACAAGTTTAGTCACTATTATGGAAATTATGGATCAGTTTATACAAAATTAATAGAAGTTCAAAGACAAGACAAAAAGTGTCATGGATGCAATGTCTTGTTATTGACAATAGCTTGTTGAACAAAACAGGAAAATACAAACGATGTTAGATGACTTAATTAATGAAAAAAGAATAAGTATCAAATGAGGAAGAATCTTTCTCATCACAAACATAAATTATTTACTCGAATATTCTTGATTTTCAGGGATGATTTATGAATATAAATCGATATTAGCAATAAAAAGTGTCTATAATTAATGTAATACAATAATAATAATAATATTACATGCTACAAAATAAGATGAAAAAATAACACTTATATTTTTTTAATTCACTGTCCTGTTTCAACTATCTCCATTATTTGTGTGTTAAGATTACCTCGTTTAACACTGTTTCGTTTAGCGCTTGATTTCGTTGGAACGTATCCCCCGTGTTAAATGGGGTCTTACTGTACACTTCAAATAGTATTGTACTGACACAAGCTTGCTACAATCTTTTTATTAATAACACTAGAAGACACAGAAACATATGGTTGATATATAAGAAAATATATAAAACTACTGATGTGTAAATTGCTGTTTTATTGAAACAACAATAATACAATTTTCTTTGTATGTGATCCATATCCATAAAAATTGAATGTATTGAATATGAATTAAAATTTTATTTACTGCTTGTTACATAATTCAGAAATAATCTAAATTGGATTTCTTACATATCTTCTATTTATAGTAACATATTATATACAAACATATATTCCTGTTGATGTATGCTGGACTTTATGATAATGTGCAATACACTCACCTGCCAACACTTGTTTGTTAAGATCTGTTGGCAGACTTGACCACTGATCAGTTATAACTTAAATTTTGTGTGTTTATTTGGAAAATAATCACTACAGCTTTAATTCTACAGATGAAATATGTATGAATGGATTTTCAAAATTTTCTTAATCTCTTCTTTCTTTGTTTCTATCATCTCTTATTTTTATTCAATGCTCTCCATTGCATTTAAGGCTAGCACTGCCCCTGGATCGATCCAATACCTCCAGGGAAAGTATTGCCCACTTTGGGAAACATGGCTCTAACATTTATATGACAGTTTCTTTATTATTATAATTTTTTGATATTAAAGGCTATATTTTCATATCTATAGATAAATAAATAATTATACTGTATAATCATTAACTATTGATTTTGTTGGCCTTTACTTAATTTTATTGTGGTCAAATTGCATTGCTGTGAATGGAACTCTTGAGTTTAACTTTATATCTATGGGAAATTGAGTCTAGTTTATGATTTCTTTATAAGTAATTTCCATGTCTGAATTAGCTCGTAAAGTCAGGAACTACTGAATTAAAAATAAACTGCATATGCCCATGTCTTGCTCTGAACAACCACTCAATTTTTTGCATGTGCTATATGAACACTTTTGGCTTATAAGACATAGGGTGATTTTTTAAGGTATAAGAAAAAGTGTGCATTTTATAAGCCTACAAATACCATATAAATTTTTCAAGTTCCCATACATCACTGGTTTATTTAAGTTTCTACAAAAATAAGTTGAAAACAGTAGAAGTTAATCTGGCCTTTATATTCCAAAATAAAGTTAAAAAAAAAAATTATATTCATTAATCAATATAAAAAATCTTAGACACAACCAATGTCATATATTGCACATCATTTATATGTGCCTCCAAATTTTTCTGTATATGTGAAATAAGTTGATCTTAATGAAAAATTAAAAGAACATATAGCTGCCATTTGCCTTAAATATGTAAAATACCCATTTTATAACCATTGTATGATAGAAAACTGCAGTTTAGATAAAACCCAAATCACTATTATACATAATAAAAAAACAATTTATGCAGGAAAATAAAAGATATTTCAAAAAATATTTAGTCAACATCAACTACCTAATAAATCAAAATAACAGAGTAGAATTTCATTCCATCTAGAAACAAATTAGTTTAAGACAAATATTAACATTACATAAGCAAATCCACTTTGGTCAAAAACCCCCCTAATGTACATTGTTCATGCATGCATTGTTTATAGCAGAATAATGATACTTTCTGAATCTGTTCAAAATGCCATGTTTTCTTAAAATTTCTAATTTGACAAATAATAAATATTTGGCATACTATTTTTTGCCAAACATTAGCAAAATAGGTAAGTTTTATTATAATTTGAAATTTGACAAACATAAATTAAGTTATCATGCATTCAAAAATGTTCATAAATCCTTCAGTTTACAGTAAAAATAATGGAAAAATGAAAATGGCTACCATCTTTTCCAAAATGGGCAGACTTCAAACTCATACTTTTTCAAGATAATATTTAATAAACAATAAAATTAAATAATGTAATATTCTGTATGTAAAAACCAATTGTAATATGTAGCTCAACAGTTCAAACAGTGAAATTAATGAAGTTCATGATGAGTGATCCAACAATGAAATGCATTTTTGTTAGAGTAGTTGAACATGAAAATGAAATAAAAATTTTTTCTCTAGAATTGTAATTTCTTCAGTTTTCCTTCCACCATTCTTACTGAATATTGGTAAATTTCTCATTTTGTCTACTTAGGAATTTTAAACCTTTTCCTAAAAATTTCTTACCAATACCAGTCAGTTTTCTTATCTTAATGATTTTGGGCATATACTTTGTAATTTTGATGATTTGATACATAACTATAAAATTTTTCATCTATTAAAGAAAAATGAAATTAATATTTTCTGATGTTTATTATTCTCAAGAACTTTATATCTCAAATTTATTTTTGCTTTGCAGTCAATATAGGATGCTTACTTTGTTTGATATCTTTCAATGTTTTATTTACAAATTATAAATATAATAGTATTCTTATAGTAGTTAATATAAATATAATAAATATTTATTTACTGGAATATTTTTGACTTTTTTTAGCCCTCTTCAGCAGTGAAATTACAGTCCATTTTTAACTTTATTTATAGTTTTTTGGGATATTTTCATCTTGATTATTTTTTTATTTTTATTAGAATTTTTCCTGATTAATATCTTTAATGCTTTTATCATATATGGTGTTTGGATAATCACTTAGTCTTGTCATCAATAGATTCCATTTTCTTGTATTTATTTAATATCTGATTAATGAAGAAAAGCATATTTATTTCATTTTTCCAGCAGTCTTGTTTCTAGTTTGCATATTGAACATATAAATCTGATAAAGCCACTAATTTTGATAACTAATAATACCTAACGACCTGCAGTAATTCCAAAGTCTGCCTGACAAGGACTTTATTGGAAAACTAATTTCCAAAACAATCATTATTCTAACACTACAACTAAAAACCAACTGGAATTTTACAGTTGTTAAAGAAAATTATGAACACATGTTAGAATCGTGATGATAAAAATATGTTAGTATATTTAACTAGAAATATGATGAACTACCAAATAAATTAAATAATAAAAAATCGTTTATTAATTCCACATAAAACACAAAAGTGTTAACAAGTTTTA
Source organism: Olivierus martensii (assembly GCA_000484575.1). Taxonomy (NCBI): domain Eukaryota; kingdom Metazoa; phylum Arthropoda; class Arachnida; order Scorpiones; family Buthidae; genus Olivierus; species Olivierus martensii. The sequence continues at coordinate 57,993 of AYEL01085697.1, forward strand.
TCATAACAATAATAAAGAGCAAGCAACTTAATAAAATATAGGTGCTTCTCTAATTATAAACATTCATATTTATGAACATTAAATTGCATTTTCAAATTTCACAAAATTCATCAATAATTTTAAATAATAATATAGCAAAATGCTCTAGTGAATCAATATAATGTAAAATTGTACAGTTAATTAAAATACTATGGCAATATTTCAAGATGATGGCAATTACACAAAAATTCCTCACTTTATATTTGGAACTTTTCATAAAAATCTGTATAATAATAAGCTTGTAATATATTTCACAATTGACTAATTAAAATATATAATATATAAAGTTATTGCAGTATTTTTAAAGTTAAAATAACAGCAGTATCTGAATTACAAATAATCTAATTTACAAACAAAATTTATATATAAGTTATATTTGTAACTAAAGGAATGTCTGTAACTTGTTTAATTATCAACCAAAAATTCAAAAAACAACAATGCAAATAGCAAAAGAAACCTTAAATTAATTAAACTAAGTCTCCACTCATGCTACAAAAATATACTTAACTGGTTGGTTGACAATTCCATATATTGCTAAGCTAATTTGTCATTTCAATTTCACTCACCTCAAACTTAGTCAAGGTTGAACCACTCCTTATAAGTGACTCACATGATTGGCTGGCACTCAAGCTCATTTACATAAATCTGTCAGATAATTTCTATTTTCTCTACTCACAAGAATATTACTGACAATCATGTCATTTATTTTTACAATCACAATATTTAACATTATAAATATGTTTTACAAGATCTCTATCTGGCAATGATGTTCTGAGATTGGATGACATCATGACATGCATCATCAAAGATGAAATTGTTGCATTTTTTTTCAGTAACTTTGAAAGTTTGAATTAGGAATGTAAGTATCTTTACCCTTAACTCAAATAAAACACCCAATAAATAACTATAATAGATAACTATCTCTAGATAACTGATTCCTTATATAATCTGCAAAATCAAAATTTGTAATTATGAATTTAATATTGGAAAATAAATAAATTATATGCTATACATATTTCCTTTTTTTTAATAAATAAGGGAGAAGAAATTTGTTTATTTGTAGCAAAAAATTATTGTAATATTTGTAATTTTAATTTGGTTTTAATTTTGATCACTAATTATTTAACTATAAAATAAAAAATGAATCTGGGGCATTTAAAAATCTTTCATATATTTCTAAATAAATAGGAAAAAACAGCACAATAGACACTTTATTATACATATATTGTATATGCATAAGCTAATGATAATTAGTGATAATCAGTTATCATTAGTTATTAACACATTGTATTTGAACAGTGTATATTTGTATTTGTTATGAACATTGTATTTGATACACTACACAGTGTTATCGAATATATTTGTTCATTAGTTAATATTCAATGCAATTCACATGAGTACGAGTTATTATGCAATGATTTAATATACCGGTAGCAAGTATTTTATATTGTACTTTTGTTTTGTGTTTCTGAATGTATTATAATCGTATATTGTGATGTAGGGCCTCAAGAATAATGGTAAGGGACATTAGATAGCTATATTTCCAATGTATGACCATATCGACTTACGACTTCATTATTAAATAAAATTGTAAGCAGTGGCACTTTAAGGTTTTATATTCCCTTAAACGAATTCAAAGAATGCACTCTAAATTATTTTCCTGAGTAATAAAAACTGTGTAAGTATTTTCCAGAAAAATATTGATTAAAGTAAAATACTGAATACTCTTTACAGATTATACACCTATTTGTATTTTTCAAATACTTGTATACTATAACAAATAATTATATCTCTTTTTATTGGAAAAGAAAATCGCGTACCCTTAGTGTTATTTTATTTCTCGATACATACAAACAAAACTACTATAATATGTAGATTAGATTACAACGTAATCTAGATTTTTCCATATGGTTAGACTATGTATATGATTTGTTAAAATTTTTATTTAAGATTATAATTGATATGATTATTTTTATATTTTTGTAGAAAACTTGAACTCCCATAAGTACATTCGCAGACATCGGAAGTTGTCGCAATGCTAGTCTATTAAAATAAAATACTGAATGTTTGTTTAATTTATTCTTTAATAATTAAAGAATAAATCAAACAAGCATTTATTCAGTATTTTACTCTAATGAATATTATTTTAATTTGCTTTTAAAAAATTCTAAATTTTTTATAAAACAATTTAAATAATATTAAACATTCAGATAAAAATAGAATATTATTACCGAACGTTTCTCGGTGAGCACCCGTTTGGCAGCATCGGAACTGTGGCGAAATTCCTGTGGAGTTCAACACAGCGTCCGTGTTGAGTACAAATGTTTCCGGAGATCGAATGTTTCGTGCTCAAGCATCAAGCGTACAATACTGTTTCATTTGAAGTTATTATTTAATATTTCATGCTCTCAACAGAATCAATAAAAACGGTTTAGATGATCACAGTGCTAGGACTGTGATCATCTAAAGCCCCCTTTCCTACAATACAATATAAAAAAATGGTTTATAGTTTTTACTGATTCTGTAACGTGATACACAGATACTTAGTGGAACAAATCCCGATACCATGATCTCACAAGAAATACTATACAATGCTTGATTCTTGCCCACAAGTCAAAAATAAATAAAATTTTTTCAAAAAAGTTACAATTTTAGAGTTTCATTTATCCAGGCATTTTTTCTGCAACATATACATAATTTTTCTACAACTACATATTTTGAACTAAAATATGTAGTTTTTTATTGTGATAAATTTTACAATTTTTTCTAAAGTATTTATATAAATTCTTTTTTTACATATGCAATTAACTAATAAATTAAAACCAACTCTTAAGCATTATTGCAGCTATTATATCTAGTAATTTTGTTAATCTGCGCTCATATTGTGAGGATCGCGAAGGGTAGGTGCTTTTAAGAGATGTAGGGATGCCAAAATTGGACGAATTTCGAATTTGACCGTCGCGTTTGGCGCGCGGCGTCGCGCTTGGCGCGCGGATCCGTGACGCCGAGGTCCGGGATTGGAAATTGACTCAAATAACTATATTATAAGCAAAATAAGATATTTATTTACATTTAGCAGTTAACATTGAATATAAAAAAACTAACTTAAACGTAATTTTGCAATGAACATATTTTTCCGAGAGAGAGAGTGAGTTCACCGTAACCTTCCGCATACCTGGGAGAGATCTTTGTCGATCCTACACTACTTCATTCATGAAAAGATTAATAAACGAAGAATAATCATTTAGATTTACTATTATGGTTGGACATTTACACCCCAGCCTTCGAACATCAAATTTTTAAAAGATTCACAAAAACAAAAATTTTTTTTTTGGAAAAATTGAATGTAAGTAAATGAATTGATTTTATTTTATCTCTTGGAACATGTGGGAAAAAAATTTTTATTTAAATTAATTAACACTACTTTTGCAGAATCCAATGTATTCTTAGAAAATTTTTTCAGAATATTAAATGAGTACTCAAATAAATTAACTGCGGGTGAATTTTTTTTTAATTTGAATTAAGCACGCTTACTATATATATGAATGTTGCCAGAAAATATCAAAAAAAGTTTAAATGAATAGTAAAAGATAATTAGTTGATCTTGTATTTATGACTGAAGTAGATGAAACTCTCATTTTTAATGTAAATATAAGACTGGAAGATCTTAGCCATAGGAAATGAGTTATATACTATAAATGGAATTTGCAGAATAACAAGTGAGTTGATATTGATATTCAATAAGTGAATCATTAATTTTGTTCTTATCAGGAATGTTATCGAAGATTCTGCTGTTATTTTTGATGAAGATATAGTCAATTGTAATAATTAGTTTAAAAACATTTTAAGGTAAATCATTCAAAAACTTCACAGATTTTGATTTTTTCTGGAAAAATATGCAGACAATTTTAAAATGTTCAGCTCACTTAAAAAATATTCCTAAAATCTGCTCAAAATACAATTCATCAGATAGTTTTTTTAGTTTTATTTTTGAGAGACAATGAATCAATTATATTTTTATCCTGTTTGACAAAATTATTGATATTTTTAAAGTTCCTTTTAATTTTCATAAATAAGTATTAATTTAATATCTTTTGTGTATTTTCATATATTGATTTCATGACTCTCTTTTAATACTTTGCCTAAAAACACCAAGCATTCTATACAATACCTGCTTTTCATACTTTGCCAGTAACATACATATATATAAGTAAATTCAATCAAATTTGTAGTAGTAGAGAAATATTTTTTAGCATAATTCTGAGAATCATGTAATTTGTTTTTCACATTAAATATTATACATTTCAACAAAAGTTTTTCAAAAATTTTAAGTATAGAATTAGAAATATTTAATGATCTATAAGAGGATGCCATAGTAGAATTTTTCTCTTTTTTTAAGATAGATAAAATGTAAGTTGTCCATTTTTCTAGATAGTAATATGTTTGTACAATTAAAAAGAAAAGTGAAATGTTCTAAAAAACAATAGGAATTATTTTCTGAGACTAAATTAATGGAATATCATCAGGACCTTTAGAAAATTTATTTAGCTTTTTCAGAGCTTGTATAATATCATCTATTTTAAATGAAAATTTTGTTTTGAAATCTCTATTTTAAATGAAAATTTTCTTTTAAAATATAGTAGATGACACTATACAAGCTTATTTTTCATTTATATGTCTGAAGTAGATGATCATTTTCCAAAAATACTTCACTCAGTGACCTAAGATGTTATAGATCTCTTAGAAAATTACTAAGCCAAAGTAGGAGAATCCTAAACTTTTTCTAAGAAGTGCTTCTGTTGCAAAGATATCAAAAAAGGGTTATGTACTAAAATTAAACCAATTCTATTGATAAATAACCTTTCATTGTCTGTTATATCAGTCATCACCTATAGAATGTTTGCAATTCTCAAAAGTTAAAATGTTTTTCATTGAGGTTTGGCAATATTATGTTAAATGTTATAAAACAGCATTAATAATGAAGTTTTCTTAGAGAGCCTAATGAAGAAACTGATTGCCAGTTCTGCTGGAAATGCTGTAAAAACTTCCATTCATATAGACCATAAACTGCAGCCCTCCATTGGTTTGTTGGCAGCCTGCCTCGGCATGTGTTATTTTAACAAGTCACACAATCAATGAAATATTTGTATTTTTGAACAATGCATTTTCAAATAATAATTTCCTGATATGAAATTATTTTTACAGTGATTCAATGATAATGTTTTTAAACAATAAGAAAAAAAAAATAATAATAAATAAATAATCATATTTATAATAATAAACATAGAAACAAAATACGGCAGATCCCGCAGCTACTGTAAAACTCTATTAGTGTACCCACATTAATAAGGACACATCACAACGATTTTAAATATTGGTTACTACACAAATACGATCGAAAATATATCTACAAAAATATTAATTTATATACACTCATACATATTTATATATTTTTAACAAAAAGAATCGAAAAAATCAGTATGGTGCTGATCTTTGTTAGGAATAAACATGGCGGATCACGCATCTAGAGCGAAAGCTCCAGGAGAACGCAGCGAATCTTACGATCTTATAAAAGTTTTCCAATTTTTGATTGTCCCATGTAAAAGCCGAATCTTTTCAAAAAATTCTTTTTCAACTAATATACGAGTATATACTGTAGATATATTAAGTTTTCTTCACGGATATAAATAAATGAAGTGAGAATTTAAGTGCCATATATAAATAATACTAAATTCAAGTGATTCAATATAATTCTAAATTCAAAAAAATGTCATATTAAATTAGTTCGTAATTTTCAAATCTGAAATGATTTCAAATCGGAGATTTTCTTGAAAACCATTCGAATAAAATATACTCTGAAAGTTATTTATTATTATGAAAAAATGTTTTAAAATTCAGATAGTTATCATGGATGTTTTCATTAAATTCTCTCTATATTAATTAATGATTTTCAAAAAATTATAATTAAAACTTTCATTTAAACATTAATGAGGTTGCAATTTAATTTGAGATAATAAGTGTGATTACATCTTTATTTTTTCTCCTTTAAATTACTATATGAACTAGATATAAATATAACGATCACTATAAAAATTATTTTCATTAATGATTATTTGTTAGATGAATAATACAAATATATAGAGTAGAGTGCACAAAATCTTTTATCAGACGATAAATTATTTTTTAATGAAAGATATCGAATTTTAAGAAATTTGACAAGCGTTACCTGCAATAAATTGAAAAATCAGTTTTCTGAGTCTTTTATCAAAAAAAGAGAGAAAAGAAAACTAAAACCAATATTTTTGACGATATTTTTCAATATAAAAAATTGTCAATATAGCTATTCCAGCACTTGTTGATGTCCCTGATGAAAAAAGATATAAAATCATATTTTTCACATAATTCATATTTCGAGATATCATTTTCTTCTAAAGTAACTTTATTTATATGAATGACTACCAGGAAACTGCATGGAAAATGAAATTACTTTTGACGCTGAATAACTCATTTTATTTTCGAAATATGCTTTCCATCTTTTTAAATGAATATCTGTTTTAATCAAGATGACATTTTTCCTTATTCTCGTCACATTACATCGTCAACTATTTCGATAACTTCGAAAAAATATGAAAGATAATTTTTTTTAATTCTGAAAGTTGACACTTCCATTTTAATTAAAAATGAAAAATCTCGTTTGTTTTTACTAAATGAAAATGTAATATGATAAAACAGAAAAAAAATACGAAAAAAATTTACGCGATTTTTTTTAAATATACAAAACATGTACTGTATTTTTATTTGTATTCTTTTCTGAAACTAAAAACAGTTCAGGTTTCTCAATTATTTTCGTCATTCAAATTATTTTTCGATATTTTTAATCATTAACGTACAAGTTTATTACAGTGGCTTCATCAAAACATCATAAAAAGTTAATTGATAAAAATTATCCGAGAATCTTCAAATAATTCATCATAATTATCTGATCTGTTAAATCATAATTACGTAATTTTCGTTTCACAGTTAAGATCGTATCAAATACTAAACAATATGTCATGTCTGTGTTAGCGCATTGTGTCATTAATTTTTTTATCCTGATTTTTGTGTTATAGGTTGTGATTTTATTTAATCCGTTCAAAGAATGATTAAGCTAATTAATAAATAAAACATGTAATTATTTTTTTCAGCATGTACGATATCTATTATATTCGTTAAAGTTGGGCAAATTTTGAGAGATGCCTTAAAATTTTACACAAATATGGAGAAAATATATGAATTTATGAGGTGGAGACAAAAACAATTGTATGAAATTTATATAAATAATTCTTAGGTTTTATCATATTCTATAAGTTTTTAAAAAACATTAAATCGTTTTATTCTCTGAAAGTTATCTGAAAAATTTCACATCTCATAATAATATTTTAAATTAGAATAAGGCCACTACTTAGACAACCTTAAATCAAAACATGAATTTACTGATTCAACTAGTGAAATTAAAAAAAAGCAAAGAAAATAAGTTAAAAAATAAATTTATATAAACAAATTATAATTTAAAGACAAAAAATGAAGACAATAACGAAAAGTAACGATCAGAATTTAAGCAAAGAAAATAAGTTAAAAAATAAATTTATATAAACAATAAAATTATAATTTAAAGACAAAAAATGAAGACAATAACGAAAAGTAACGATCAGAATTTAAAGCAGAAAGATAGTCAGTTAACGTGATCATATAAGACGAGATTGTTTTATGTTTAGAATCAGTAGAGGTATTATGGCACCATGTAATATATATATTTTTGAACTTTTGAGTGCATATATTGTACAATTTCCGAACATAGTTACCAACCTATAATATTTTCACGTAATCAAATATTTTTAAAATTCATAGGTATTTTCCTTCTCAATGCAATATGTTTTATTTCATAATGGAGTTTAATTTGCTCTTTTTATGATTAGCCAATTTAACAAATACATATGGAGAACGATCCTTTGTATTCCTTCGACATTAAAGGTGTCACAACTGACCTCACAGGTATTAAGTTCAGGTACCATATATTTCAGATACAGGTTCCGCGCAGTTTTCCACTAACTTCCATTTTTTGCAATTCTGTTGCAGGTGTTTGAAATTGCCACTGAAAACTTCGGATTCTGCGGCAACCCGAATTCAATTCCAATTTCTCCTGTAACTCATTCGACCCTGGCCAGAAACTTTCAATATATTTGGCCAGTTATATCAAAAAAGTTGGATGGCCTATTTTATATGATGACTAGATTTTCCTTTTTTTATAAAAGAAAAATCACGAATTTTTTTCTAAATTACTTAACATAAAAACAGTAATTTTTCTTTACAAATACTGTAATGGTATATCAAAAGGCAAATATTTGGTGCACTATAATTTCAGTATATGTATAAACAATAGACTGAATCAATATCAGTATAATAAGAATAGACAATTTAATGATTTTATTATATATTTCCTTGCTGATTATGCATTTATGGTCATTCTATCGACCCTTCTTTAGTTCATCCAGATACATTAAATACTTTCATCAAACCTAGAAATCTTCTAATGTTAACATTTAACTTCTTACCAAATACGACTTTAAAAGCGATTAAAATTCCAGATATCTATAGATATTATTTATACATAGTAATAAAATTTTTCAAAAACTCCAAATAAATTTCAAATCAATGTTCAGAGATTAATTTTGAAATTTATATACAGTATGTATATATTTAAAGTTTAATTTATTTATTTATTATATTTTAAACTTTACATTATATATTAAATTTTATACCCTTGGTAAGAAATAGCTTTTATTTAGAAAATTTTTCTCTTAAATTCAGTTCAAAATTAATTCAATTATATGAATATATTTGGTCGTTGTAGGAGTCATTAAACACTCATTAAAATAATGATATTCATAAGCGATACCAAGTAATTTTTTTTTATTGTGAAACAGTTAAATTATAATAATGAATTCACAATCAATGCACATGATAATTTCTTAAAATTTTTTTTTTATAATTTATCTTGATATATTCCTCAATGCAACAATTTAGTTGTTTTTTTTTTTAAACTGCTTTCAAGCAACAGTTGGAAAAAAAATCTTTTTTCATAAATTCAAGATGTTGTTTTATAAAAGACAAATTACAGTAATCTCAGATATTTTTCACAACTTTAGAAAATATCAGTATTTTGAGAGAAAACTTTTTTTTATTATGGTAGTTTACGTTATAAATTGCAATATGTTGGTTCACGTTAAATAATTCTTCTTTCTATTCTTTTTACCTGAATTTTAAAAAATGATTATTAAATAAAATTATTTTTTATTTATTTCTTATTTCGATGTAGTCAGAAGAAAAGAATTTTAAAAAACGCTCATTTGTTTACATATTTCTGTAATGAAATAAAAAGTTTTATTGTTGACATCATTATTATAATTCTTTTGGTAACAGCTGTTTAGATACTCTGTATTAAATTTGTTAAATATGAATTAATTAAAAATCATCTCTACTGTATTTTTGTAGGCATTTTATTGAAAGCAAAAATATGCGATGGCTTTAGTTGAATAAGAACTAAATGAAATATTAAATTTATGATTCAATTTCAAAATTTAATTTATAACAATCTGCATCTCACAGATAGGATCATCAGTTAGACAAAACATTTGTTTTTATTCCATTATATAAAATATGATGTTAATATAAATCTGAAGAATTCCCATTTGTATATTATTAATTCTAAGGAAATTTAGCTAATATAATAATAATATTTTTGTAGTAATTTTTATTACTTCAAAAATAATTGCGCACAATTTCTTTTTATTTTTCTTCTTCTATATCATCGTTATTAGTGTATTTTATGAATACAATTTCTAGAAACAAAATCCTACTTTTCTTCATAATTATCTTCTCTTTGAACTGTTTCGTTTCATCTTAAAACAAGTATCTATATCTCTATGGTTTAATAAGGTCGGCTATCTATATTTTGTTTAGAAACAAAATCCTACTTTTATTCATAATTATCTTCTCTTTGAACTGTTTCGTTCCATCTTAAAACAAGTATCTATATCTCTATGGTTTAATAAGGTCGGCTATCTATATTTTGTTACGTTCACAAGGAATTCCTTTTACCAAAGTAGTGCCTTGAAAGCTATTCTTTAGTTTGCTGGATCAAAATGCCAATCATGGGCTTTTGTTTTCAAACATAATGCAAGATGAATACATGTTCATTGAATTTATCTCATACTTGCAGATCCTCCCGAGTTTTGCCGTGCAGATAGTCAAGTATTTCTTCTGAAGTTATGCTTTTGTTTTCAAACATAATGCAAGATGAATACATGTTTATTGAATTTATCGCATACTTGCAGATCCTCCCGAGTTTTGCCGTGCAGATAGTCAAGTATTTCTTCTGAAGTAGCAAAAAGTAATTGAATGATGACGAATATGTAAAAAATTGTTTAATGAGCCTAATAAAATTATCTATGAACTGCAAAAATAATATTTTAAAATAAAACAATTTTTTTATATTAAATTTTCAAATTTTTTAAATTTGTTTGATGAAACAATATTCTAATAAAAATTGTATAACTGCATGAAAAGACGCGAAAGAATCAAACAAAAATTATGATTATTGTAAGATATTTCTGTTTTTAGGATTTACATCGTTTTGTGATTATATCGATATATTAATTCGATCATTATTTCATATATTAATTAGAAAAATAATTTCTGAAAATGTAAATTATATAAAAATATTTACGTTAGTGATTTTTCTTACTCACAAGTGAGAATCAATACTAACATAAAAAATTAATAAAATGTTGAAAAAACATTTTAAAGATCATTCACAAAATAATAAATATTTGCATACTAAGAATATATATATATTCTTAATATGTAAATATTTATTATTTCTCCTAATTTAGAATTCATGGCAACAGAGAAGATATGTGATCAAAATCTTGTCTATAAAAATAAAACTTTCTCTATACATTTACGATATTAACTTAATTATTGAATGTTTTTATGTAAACATTCCTATTTTAAATATAAATTTTTATAGAATAAAAATACAGTGGTGCCTCGCAATTCGACACTATTCCGTCGCCGAAGTAATGTCGAATTGAGAAACTATCGAATTGCGGGACAATATTTCTCATATAAGACTATGTAAAACTAATCCGTCGCCGAACTAATGTCGAATTGAGAAACTGTCGAATTGCGGGACAATATTTCCTATATATTAATTCGTTATCGGTCCCATCCCCTCCCCTAATGGGTGAGGTGAGAGTGATACACTATATTATGTACTATATTATATGTGTTTTACTATTGTATAACACACTAAATTACAAAATACACTATTTTGACTATATTATTTACTATATTATATGTGTGTTTACTATTGTATAACACAATAAATTACAAAATACATTATTTTATATACAACACACAATTTATTAGTCCTTGGATGTTGGAATGAAGTCTTCCAGTGAGACTATTTTATACACAACACAATTTATTAGCCCTTGGATGTTAGAATGAAGTCTTCCAGCAGACGCTCTAGCACCCATAATCTTCTGTCTCTGTTGCAAAATGTTGTCATAGTTGTCCTAGGAACGCCATACTCGAGTTACATTTTAATTGTTCTACCTTTCTGCACTTTATCTACATATTTTACTTGGTCTCTTTGCTCAATCGAGTGTACTTCTTTTCGGAATTATTTTTATGATCAGTTCTCTTTGAACCCATCCTTACATTTCACTCAAAAAAATAATAATTACAAATTAAAAAATACACTATTTTATATACAACACCCAATTTATTAGCCCTTGGATGTTGGAATGAAGTCTTCCAGCAGACATCCTAGCACCCATAATCTTCTCTCTCTATTGTAAAACGTGGCCACAGTTGTCCTACTCGAGTATGATGTTCTCATACTCGAGTTACATTTTAATTGTTCTACCTTTCTGCACTTTATCTACATATTTTATTCTTCGTCTCTTTGCTCAATTGAGTGTTCTTCTTTCCGGAATTATTCCTCGTCTCTTTGTTCAATTGAATATTCTTCTTTTCGGAATTATTCCTCAGGTTCATCTCTTTACTCAATCAAGTGTTCTTCTTTTCAGAATTATTCCTCTGGTCAGTTCTGCTCAATCAAGTGTTCTTCTTTTCGGAATTATTCCTTTGATTAGTTCTCTTTGAACCCATCCTTACATTTCACTCAAAAAATTAATAACAATTATAAATTTTTTACTTTCTGAAAAACGTAGAATTAAAAATTAACATAAACAACACGGGCTAACACCAAAATAACCCAAAAAAGTAACAAATAGCGAATGACATCACACAATTCCAAGCACGCACATGAGCCAACCCGCGAAACTGAAATGTCGAATTGCGAGGCACCACTGTATCAGTTAAATTTTAGTTTTTTTATATTTTCCAAATCTAGTTTGTTGTTGCTTTTCAATTTTTGTGTGTCAATTTATTACAATTTTTTGATTAAAAGTTTCAATTAAACATGAATTTGTATTTATTTTTTTTATATTTTCCAAATCTAGTTTGTTGTTGCTTTTCAATTTTTATGTGTCAATTTATTACAATTTTTTGATTAAAAGTTTCAATTAAACATGAATTTGTATTTTTCTGTACGAGCCATTAAAAGCAACGATTCGGTTATGAACATAATATAGCAGACCTATGCCGATAATGCCTTAGGTGAATTAAGAATTAGGAAAATAAGTAGATTATAGAAAATTAATATGAAATGAATGTAAATGATATGAGGTGAGTGGATCCCTTAATATGTACTCTGTATAGTGTATGAGTTTTGTAACATCTGTAGCACATACTGTATTTAGAGATTTTGGAATCAAAAATCAAGGAATTTGTTAAATGGAAATGAAAATTATACTTTTTATTATATACAGGATGTCCCATAATGGTTGGGACAAAATCAAATCATGGATTTCGTACATCAAAATTATGAAAAAAGTTCTTATAAATATAAGCCCAAAAACGCTGCATATAAGATAAATATGCACATTTTATAATAGTGCTTTTTCAAAGATCGAAAAGTAAATGTTAAACTAGCAATGTGTTTTTTTCATCTTTAATTATGATGTTAATTTTGTTTCTTAAATTTATTTTATTAATTAAATATTGTACATTTCCTTTACGATCTTTGAAAAAAAAATCACACTGTAAAATGTAAATACAGTAGATTCTGCTTAATTGGGACACCGGTTAATTGGGATAGCCACGTAATTGGTTTCCGTTCTTTGAGATTTGTCCCAAACTAATAAACTAATACATAATTTAAACGCTTAATTGGGACAAGTTTTCTCTTAATTGGGACAGTAGCAGAAAAGGAATTTTCAATTTTTGATATATTTTAGGGATTTTTCGAAAGTATGACAACACTGCGTACACTAATACTTGTTGCGTGCTTTCTTAAAAAATTCCTTATATAAAAATTATAACAACATTTTATTGTACCGGTAATTTTTCAGGTTAAACCTTTCTACAAGACAATACAGACTAACAATGGAGCGGGTCGTTCCTTATCGTTTCCTTGTCGTCTTATTACATACACATCGTCGACACACTGTCCCCGCACTAATATAAACATCCATTCTCCTTATCGTCTTATTACATACACATCGTCACCGCACTAATATAAACATCCATTCTTTAGTAAAATTATAAGTAAGACACACTGTCGTCGCACTAATATAAACATCCATTCTTTAGTAAAATTATAAGTAAATATCATCGCTGATAAATAATACATAATAATACTGTATTCGACAACACTAGCATGATGGCATAACAATACTGTATTCGGCAACACTTGCGTGATGAGAATCAGTTATCTATCGTCATACTGTATTCGACAACACTAGCGTGATGAGAATCGGTTATCTGCAATACTGTATTCAGCAACACTAGTGTGATGAGAGTCAGTTATCTATTGCACTAAGTATTTCGCAACACTAGCATGATGAGAATTAGTTATCTATCGTCATGAGTCTGGCAAGTGTGCTTCTACTTAAGAGTCTATCGTTACTGTGCTCAGCGATATTCATTTACAGTGTCAATTTTATTTAAAATTTTTATATCTTTGCCAAGATGCCAAGAAATGATTTTACACTTTCAAGTGATAATTCAAATATTGAAAAAGTACTAACAAAATGGATATTACGAATAAGTGTACACAAAATGAGTAATTTAAATATATATATTTGTATATCGTTTGAAATTATTTATTTATCTTATTCATATCTGATTTGTAAAATATTCTTTAAGAAAAAAATATAATATCAATAAATGAAAGAAATCTATCGATGAATATTGCAATTTTTATTAAATGAAAGAAAATCAATTTATTTACCATATAAGCTGCTTTTTCATATATAAACTATTAAAATTTAGGATAAAATAATTACAGATTAAAATTGTTTTTTCAATATAAAAATTACGAATACATTAAATAGTTGAGCGTTCAGGAGTTTTAATTCCGAAATTCTATAATTTGCGAGTATATATAAAGAAAACTCTCATCACGTTAATTGACTGTTCTTGTCATTATTCATTTTGTTTCGCAAAATAAAATTATAAAAATATAAAATTAATACAAAAAATCTTTTTAATACGTAAAAATTTGCATTAAAATACCATGATAAATTTTTAACATCTATATATCATCTATGAAAGTACATTACAAATTATTAGAGTTATGTAGCAGTATTTATATGTATTTATTGTATATAATTAATTTGTAAATTTCAAAATATTTTTTTATCATCAACAATAATTGAATGCAATAGCAAACAATTCATTATTGTTATCGAACGGAATCACAACTTTCTAGATATTTAAATTCTTTTTGTCCTTTTTATACAAACGTTTCCAGAACATTGTCATAAAAGCTTCGAAATAATTAGAATAGGAATTACAGCATTAAATTCTTCCCTTTGGAGATATCCTCAAGCTATCTGGTAGGGTGGAAATGTAGGCACTATATAAATTATTTAATGAGATCATTAAAAATATAAATGAATATTGACATTTTCTGTTTTATTCACTTTAATCAATTTTATTTTTACCTGATGTTTCCATTTTTTTTATTAAGTCTCAAATCTATGCATGATACATTTCATAATTAGACTGTTCATTTGAAAACCAACAAAAACCATTGTATCATTGTGTAAAACCAACAATTTTTAATGAATTACTATTTATAATTTATTTTGATGATTTTTAATTAAATACATTCAACAAAAATAAATTTAATTATATTCTATACTTCTATGTTTAATAAAATTTTCTAACAGGCCGTTTTCCATTTTTAAAACATTAATACAGTATTATTATTATTATTATTAATTATTGATTTTGTTAAAATATTATGCTTATATATATTATTATTATATTATAGCAAATGTCATCACATAATTTCATGCACGACATATGTCGAATTGCGGACGTCGAATTGCGACGCACCACTATATAGTTTGACTGTTATAAAATGTCATTATGAAAGGTAATTATTGAGAGTATTATTAATATAAAAAAAAAATTTCAATTCGATATTGTTAACAATATCGAATTGAAATTTTTTTATATACTGATAATACATATAACAAGTTGTTATATACTGATATATATAATAGCTTGTTATATATTATCAGCATATTTTGAAGGTTATTTTTAATAATAGAAATAAATTCAAGATTTTTTTTTTATATTTTTGAATATATAAAAGTTTTAGAAATTAAAAAATAGTAATTAATGTATTGAATATTTAAATGATATGAAGCGATGAGAAAAATTACCAAATGATGACTATTCAAACTCAAAAAAATTAACATATTGGATTAAATATTTTTATAATATTTAAAATTCTTCTTTTTTTTTAATTAATCTATAACTAATGCATTTACATCAATATTTCCAGTGTTATTTTTGAGAGATGTTTCTAGATGTTTATGATCTATTAATTTTTTTCTTCTATGAAAGCAAGCCATTTTTCTTATAATTACGTTTTTCCTATTTTCACAATTAACAACATTTCTTAATAAGTTTATAGTTATTTAAACATAAACAAACGGTTTTTCTATTTTTAAAAATTATTATAAAATAAAATTTTTATATAAAACGTATGTTCAAAGCAACTTAACTCGTTCAAAACAATCATAATTTCTTCTTCAATAGAAGGGTTTAAGTAACTATCATATTATCATACCGATAACCTTGATTTAAATTTTTAAAAAATTTTGTAAATAATCAAGTTAAAAAACAGCAACTTGTTACACCGCAAGACAATTAACTCTAACATAAAATCTAATACAATAATTCTTCATATCATAATTATTTCGTGAAATAAAATCACTGCCATATTTTTACAATTTTGTAGGAATTTTCTATTGAAGATATGAATACAGTATACTGCAAAATTATCAGAGTTAATTAATTAATATATATTTGGAACTTTCATAAATTTGTAAATTAAATATATAATTTCATCATTATTTTTAAAGTAAATTTTTTTAAAAAAGTGGAGTTTTTTAAATATTTTTTATGCTACTTTTCAATCTATTTCCCAACTGAAGCAATTAATCACGAATAAATTAACGCATTCTTATTTTTGATTATAATATTGAATGAATTTTGTATTAAGTTTCTTAAATAATTTAAAAACTAGTATTGGAATGGAGTTCAATGTACTGAAAGCATATTTTACTCTATTGTTTATGAATAATTTTCATACGTTTTTCTTCCCATTATGCCTATTAATACAAGTTTAAAGATTTTTTCTCGTTTTGTCTTAAGAATTCAATGCATTATGCATAAGTTAAATATAAAATTATATCTTGTTATAGAATACTTATTTAATAATATTAAAGATTTATAAATGTTTTATTTTTTAGTTATTTGCTAAAAGGCAAAAAGTGATATCCACTATACTGAAGTACAAAGCAGAAGAAGCTGTTTAAATATTAATTCTTAAATTATTCTTATTTTATATCCTAAAGAAGAAAATGAAAGCCACGCAAATAGTAGTTGGAAGAATATTTTCAAGTAAGATAAAACTTCTAAAAAATTAATTACTTGTCTCCTTTCTGTTTTCTATAAATATAAAGAATAAGTAACGAAAAATTTTAATTAGAAATTTTATCTTATATAAAAGCTTTTACTATATAAAACAACATAAATATATGTGGGTAATAGCTACATTAAGAGATTATTTCTTATCTTTCTCAGAAACTTTGCAATAACATATTGCATTAGAAGTCAAATTCATTTTTATTATCCTTTTTTTATTCATTTATCGATTATTTGTTTTCTAAGTGTAGATATATACGAAGTTTAGTATTCTTTATGAGCGACTAACATTCCTGAAAGATTATGTCGTCGATATAGTTCTTAATCACTTGATACAATTCAATCTATGTAAACTGGAATGTGTGAAATATTTAAAATAAAATGTTATTTTAATTAAAAATCTGTTTTAATTTTTCTCTGCTCTCTTTCTTCCTGTTTCCTATAAATTTCAATTAAAAAACCATTAAATCTATTCTTACAAAATGCAGTTTTCTATCCTTGAATAGCAATACTTCACAATCATGCTTATTGATGATGTCTTCATAAGACATTGCATTCTATCAATATATTTATTTACAAATAAATTATAATTTTTTTTATATTTGAATATTATTATAATGTTAATTATATATATTGAAACAAACTGGAAAACTCCCTATTCCCAAAATAATTACAGAAAGCATTTGGCCATTCAAATTATAGAATAGTAAACTCTTCAGCTGATCAAGTGATTACATTTCTCTGAGTTGCGAAAGAAATAATTGTCCAAATTTTTAAAGAATTGATGATAATTCTTTAAATATACAACTACGAGATTGAATAAATAATTACAAATATAAGCAACAAAATGCATACCAGTCATGTTAATAATAATAATAATAATAATGTTTATTATGAGACCAAAATTATCGGTAGATTATTTTGTAAATTTTTATTACGTAAAATAATTTTTATATGATTCAAATTAAAATTCTATAGGATAATAAACTAACTAAATGTTTATTTTTATAGACAAACATTGCACTTAATACATACTTCGAGAAAAATTATACCTTAAAAACTTTTCTTGTTAACATATTTAAAATTTTCTTTGCTTTTTCGAATAAATAATTTAATAATACAACAAAAGATGTTAATTCTGAATTTATTCTTAAATATTTGGTTTATGTACTTAAAAAACAAAGTAAGAAAGTATCAGTTTAATGCATAAAAAATTTATAAAGAAAAGTTTATTTGAAAAAATCGTAGATTTTTTCAAATAAACTTTTCTTCATAAATTTTTTTCATAATATTCACGTTTATATGGATATTTATCCATATAAACGCGAATATTATTATTATATGTAACGTGAACAAAACATTTATTTAGTCTTCTTTGAATCAAGAAAGTTATCAATATAGAATTATTAACTTTTCTGAATCAATGCAGTATTATGAAATGTTTGCATTCTCAGCCAGAATTTCAATAGTTCATCAGCGTATCATAGTATTTATTGCCAAAATTTTGAATTTATCTTTATTAATAGGAGAAATTCAGTCGTAATTAAAAGAATATATTATATTCTCTTCAGTCAAGTGCAAAATTCGCGTTTATATGGATATTTATCCATATAAACGCGAATATTATTATTATATATAACGTGAACAAAACATTTATTTAGTCTTCTTTGAATCAAGAAAGTTATCAATATAGAATTATAAACTTTTCTGAATCAATGCAGTATTATGAAATGTTTGCATTCTCAGCCAGAATTTCAATAGTTCATCAGCGTATCATAGTATTTATTGCCAAAATTTTGAATTTATCTTTATTAATAGGAGAAATTCAGTCGTAATTAAAAGAATATATTATATTCTCTTCAGTCCATTATTTGAATTTTTCTTTATATTTTTAATATAAATTTTTAATGATATTTAGATCTAATTATCTCAAAAATATTTTGTGTTTAAAAAGTGTTTTAGTAGATTTTTAGCATCTAAAACATAAAAAAACGAATTTCATGTTTTAAGTGATATAAAAGTTGTAGAAGAGATATCGATTTTTATACATCAATAAAAATCGATATCTCTTCTACAACTTTTGTATTTTTAAAACATTAAATAAATTTTAAGATATTTTCTTTTTCCTTATGATTAATAAATTTATAGTTTTTACTA
Organism: Olivierus martensii; assembly: GCA_000484575.1. NCBI lineage: Eukaryota > Metazoa > Arthropoda > Arachnida > Scorpiones > Buthidae > Olivierus > Olivierus martensii. Next base: position 77,304 of record AYEL01085697.1, read on the forward strand.
ATATAAAAGCTAACGTATCAATTTTTGTAAAATCGAACTTAAAATTATTTTATTAAACAACTTAAAGAAAGTTTTCATAATTTTTACTAATATAATAGCTAACATATCAATTTTTGTAAAATCGAACTTAAAATTATTTTATTAAACAACTTAAAGAAAGTTTCAGTTCTTTAATAAAACTATTCCGTAAAGTTTTTAACGAAATTATTTTAAATTCAATTCTAAAATTATCTTCGAAAATTCTTCCCAAATAATGATGGAAAGCCATTCATGTTAATTATGCAGTTTTCATCCATCAACTTTAATAATACTGAATGTTGAAGAGAGACTCAAAATATAGTGATAAATTGTCATTTAAGTCACTATAATCTCTAATTCTGCACTTTTATTGCACGAATGATACTTTTTGTCACGGTTTAATAATAGTTTCATAAATCACAGCAGATCACTCAAATTATTTGATTTTTTTTTTCAAACTTTTTGATAAAATAACATATAATTTTGTTGATTATAGGAGCCAAATAAAATAACTCTAATGATTTCAGAAGTACATATTACGTTGCTAAATGAAAGATAATTAATATTAAGATGATAAATATTTATTATTTTTAATATTATTTTAGTCGTTGATATTAATTAGACCTATAATTAAGGCATTGTCTTCATTTGTAAAAATGTTATCATTAAATTTCTACCACATTTAATTTCCAAAATTTTGTATGTTTTAATTATATCTTTGGAATCATATCTTTGGAATCTTTTCTGAATGAACTCTTTCTTTTTTTGAAGATAATTTCAAAAGATTTCTGTTTATATCTTTGGAATCTTTTCTGAATGAACTCTTTCTTTTTTTGAAGATAATTTCAAAAGAAAATGATCATAATAACGAGTTTAAAGTTTTTAACAATTTCACTTATTTAATGAACGTTATTTATTTAAATGAGTTTAAACTTTAAAAATTTCGAAATATTCAGAAGATAAAGCCAGTAAATGAAGATAAGTATGTCATTTTAAAAACATATTAAAAAATATGTTTATAACTTTATAATTTTAATCACAAAAGCCAAATAGCATTTTAGTTTTCTTTTTATTATTTTACTTTTTTATATTTTTTGCAGTAATCAGAAAATTTACTGAAGAGAAAAATTTTTGTTTTTATAGATATTTCCATATATATTAATTGAACATAATGTATAAATATATTTTTTGTGTATTGTATTTGGTATATTTTTCTCTTAATTACTTAGAAAATACGAGTAACTAAAAGTAAAAATCTCAAAAAAAGAAACTGAAATTTTATTATTTACAGAATTCTTCACATTAGATTTTTTTAAATAAACATAAATTTGATAACAAAAAGATAAATAAAACTTTATTTAATGGAAACTAATTAATTAGGAAGGAAATAAAATTTTAAAAATATATATTTTACTCCTTGAAAACAAGAAAAAATATAATAATAATGAATCAATACGAAAGAAAAAATTTCAAGTATTTATAGAGTTTAATATAAATAAATTCTGAAATTCTCAATTGAAATGAAAAAAAAACTTTATTGTTTTATAATTTATGTGTAGTACTGTGTATGTAAAAGCATTTATATGCACATAAGATACATGACAAGATGTGAGAAGGATATAAATTAGCATTACTTACTCGGTTAACTTGATTGTTTTATTTTTCTAAATCGTCCATCTAAACGATGGACGATTTAGAAGTTTTCCTATTGTGTTTTAGAAGTTTTCCTATTTTCAGGAGAGATACCTGAAAATAGGAAAACTTCTTAACACATTTATTTTTTAAAATAAAAATGATAAGATGTTTTTCTATATAAAGTCGATGTATAAAGTTTTATAAACTTAATAAATAAACAATAAATAAATATTTTATAAGCATAACAAATAAATAAATTATTAATGTTTTTTTTATGCAAATCGTTGTCATAGTAAATTTTATATCGAAATTTTGAAAGTGAAATTTTAACACTTTTAGTTATGTATACATTAAATATTAAAATATAATAAATAAACTTTCCCTTCATATTTACTAAAATGAAATTTAATGAATAGTTTCAATTTTTTCCCGTTCATTTTTATTTTCTGTAGATTGTCCAAGAAAAAAATAAACTAGAAAATTGCATAAAATACTCATTGTATTTGGTTATAATATTTGCATTCAGTAGATAAGTTTCCTGAATAGATACTAAAGAATGCATTATGAATCAAAAATAAGTATGATGATTGTGAAGCAGAAGAAATATGATAAAACATAAACAAGTCAAGTTAAAAAAAATCAATAAAGGTGTGTCACCAGTAACAGAGATGTTAATTTTTTTATATGTACAAATATATAATTAACTTCTCTCAACCTACATAGATATCATATAAAATAAATTAATTTTTTAAATAAAAATTTTTAAAAAATAGAACAATTATCTCACATTTAAAATTAATTTTTAAACATTTTAATTCAACCTACATAGATATCATATAAAATAAATTAATTTTTAAAATGAAAATTTTTAAAAAATAGAACAATTATCTCACATTTAAAATTAATTTTTAAACATTTTATTAATATTAGAACACCCATTTAAAATATCTATACGTCAACTTTAAGTACAAATTTAGCTATGAACAAAAAAGTTATTAATAAGTTTTTGGTCAACACTAACTCAAAAATAGTGACATTTTTAACTGAACTTCAAGTGGCATAATTTTTAATATTTGGTTATTTTTACAAACTTTAATTAAATATCAAATAATTTAATTAACTTTCAAATTTAATTATAGGTATTAGAAACAGTTTTTGAATTTAAGGATTAATACTGATACGTTAAAATAAAAATTTGAAGACTGGCTTCCTGCTCTCATAGAAAAGTTTACTGTTTATCTTGCTTAGCCTATAAATCGATTCAGTAAACATCAATTTAACTGAAAACTATCGATAGGATCAACTGGGTCGAGAACGATATCGACTACGTTATTCAGGAAAACAATGCATGATCTTTATAAAATGTTATTTTTATAACAGCTATTATAATATAAAAAGAATATTTCTGGATTATATGATATGTTACCTATCGCTCATATTTAGATTTATAAGTTTTTAAATTAATAGCCCTACCAATAGAAATAGTTGCAATAATGGAAATTATTATTATTAATTCCAAGCATGTCTACTGGGCTGATCGATCTGTTTATCTTATGAAAATTAAGTCGATTCAAGAAACTTATGGTTGAATTGAGCCTAAAAGATAATAGATGTAAGTTAATGAATAGAAAATGACAATATCACTTTTCATTATTAATAAATCTCTAGTGAACCATGCGAATAAAAAACCATTGAACTAATACTTGCTGTTTGAGATGATTCAATGAAAGAAAATATGCATTTTGTGCAAGAATATTAATAATTCAATAGCCGCTATAAATATTTGCTACCAATATAAAATTTTACAAGAATAAATAATTCTTCTTTAATTTTATTATTTTATTTCAGGTATTGTTATGAATATTATTATACATTTTGTCAGTAATTGTTTTAAAAATTGATTCAATCAGTTTATAAATTTTCTGTTACAAACATTTCCATATTTTTGGATCAAAATGACAAGTATAATCAATATGTTGAAGAATTTACAGTATTTCTATTATTTTTAAACTTCAGATTTTCATTAAATCTCGAAATTTATATTATTTTTCTATCATTTAATTATAATATAGAAAATCTGCTTCAATAGAAGAAAAAGAAGAGAATCCTCGTAATTAATCTTTCTAGTTTACAGTCTTCTAGTATAATATTTCGGTATTTTGTAAAAAAAAAAAAAAACTGATAAAAAAGCAATTTATAATTTATAGCATTGCCAAAGACATAAATGTTGTTAAGCTAAAATTTTGCTACTATCAATAACAAACATCTCGGTAATAGATTGGTGGGAAATGAAAACCTGAGAAGAATAGCAACATAAAATTATTAAAGAAACAATCCGTTTCTGTTTTTATATAGCAAATAAACAATGCGTTGAACATGTAAATATCAAGATTTATATTCTTGTAAGAATGATTGCTTGAAAATTATTCAAATTGTCACGTTTGGAAGGGAATAAAATATATTGATGATTACCTTTAAAATGCACTTTACTTGAATTACTATTTATAATTAATTAATAATTTATTAGTTTATTAATAACAATAATATTTAATTTTTGGTACTGTATATTTAAAAGATTATTAATAATAAATTCTTTTAATAAGCGAACAAGATATTGGAAGAAAAATTATACGTGAAAATTTATAAATTTCCATGTACATTAATATAATTTTCTAACTAAAAAGAAGATGATTTATTTTTCAATTAATAAAAGAATTATATACTAAATTTGGAAATGATTTTTTATCGATTTATTTCTTCCTAACATCACCAAATCCTAGATTTTCTTATTGTAAGTGCTGAAGGATATAAAATTTTTTTTCTAGCAAAAGAAAAACCTACTTAGTTTCTAATTCAAAGTTTAGATAAATATTGAAGTATTACTGATAAAATCCGATTGAATTCATTTAACATTAGCGATGAAAATAAATTCGATCTTCTATTGTAAACTTGTAAACTTACAAAGTATTTTATTACACAAACACACATACATATATATATATATATATACCGGGTGATTTTGAACACCCGTACCACCCTTTTCTCAGAAACGCGATTAGATAGGAAATAGGGGAAAAATTTTGATCACCAAAGTATACCTGAAGAATCGAATGGGCATGATAAAAATTTCGTGGGCCAATCAGAAGTAGGGGCACAAGGGGTCAACTTTGAAATCTCCAATGGAAACCAATGCCGATTTTGGCATAATTGGATAGAACTGTGAAAAACAAACAACTTTTGTTGTGAAAGTTTTTTAATATCACTTACGGATTGTGAGATATCACAAAAAAAAAGTTGCCGCATGTACCGCCGATTGGGCTATTCAAGTAGTAAGAAGAATAAAAATCAGACAGAGGGCATCTGTGCTATTCAAGCAATAAGAAGAATAAAAATCAGATAGTGAGCATCTTTGTACATTGCCAAACATTATTGAAGCAGCAAAGAGCAGATATGAAGATTCAAAGCGAATTCTGGTACTCGGTAGTAGCACTCGAACCGCAGGTGTGACAAGTCTTTCGCCATCACAGAGCCATACTCTTGAGTATGGCGCCATCACATGGAGCCATACTCAAGAGCAAGGGTTTCTGGACTTGTTTCAGCCCTTTATGAGTGTCATGGATGTACACAGATGCCCTCTGTGAGATTCTTCCTTTTATTTTTGCTTGAATAGCCCCATCGGCGGTACATGCGGCGGCATCTTTTTTTGTGATATCTCACAATCCGTGATATTAAAAAACTTTCAAAACAAAAGTTGTTTGTTTTACACAGTTCTATCCAACTATGCCAAAATCGGCATTGATTTTTATTGATGATTTCAAAGTTGACCCCCTTGTGCCCCTACTTCCGATTGGCCCACGAAATTTTTATCATGCCCATTCGATTCTTCAGGTGTATACTTGTTATTGATGATTTCAAAGTTGACCCCCTTGTGCCCTTACTTCCGATTGGCCCACGAAATTTTTATCATGCCCATTCGATTCTTCAGGTGTATACTTAGTGATCAAAATTTTTCCTCTGCTTCCTATCTCATCGAGTTTCCGAGAAAAAAGGGTGGTACTGGTGCTCAAAATCACCCGGTATATACAGTATATATATTTAGATCCATTTATACATATAATTCGAATTCAATTTTGTTATTATACTATGAAATTGCCAAATGTATCATTTAGGCACTGGGAAAATAAAGAAATTTTCTAATTCTAAATTCTATTTAAAATTTTTCATTTAACGCACAACTTGAAATGAAGCCAGAATCAGGAAATTTATATTTAGCTTAGTTTCCAAGGAATTGGAGGCTTATAAGATCGGGGCCAGTATCTGTATGTCTGTCTGTGTACCCACCATTAATAACTTTTGAACTAATTAGTAGATTTTAATGAGATTTGATATGATATGTTCTACCATTAAAGGATATTTTGACGCCGCATCCTTTAATCCTGCAAGATAGAATTTTATTCTTATTACAATTTTAGTTTATATTAGTGTCAATAGATGGCGATAAGTGTTAGCAGTGCAGGGAAAACATATAGCTTACCTGATTTCTTGACAAAGCGCTCCTATCTCAATATCTATCATAATAACGTCACAATTCCGACCTGACAGCATCGTGACGAAACAATGAATGACATCCAATAATTTATACGCCAATAATTTATGACGTCATCGCGACACCAAAAATTATCATAGTGACATTGTTATGTTAAGATGACGTAGTGTCATCTTAACGTAACAATGCCACGATGACGCCATGTCGCTGAGATTATGTCGTTATTGTAGCGTAACAAAGTGCGACATCATTATGACATCTATATAGGTAAAACTAGATATACAGTAACCAATGGACTCCAAATGCTAAATAAATAAAAAATAAATGACACCTTTGGAAAGTAGGCAATTTTAGTTCTTCCAGGAACTTCTTGTTAAAAAATATATATTTAATCCAATAATATTGAAATAATTTTAATGGCATCTATTTTCTTTAAAAAAATTTTTAAAATTTTAGTTTTATAATATGCTCAAAAATTTTAATAAAGTCTTTTCAATAATTTAAAAATATTATAAACAGCCGAATTATTATTCTTCTTAAAATTATTTCAGTGAATAATTTATTGCATCAATATAAAAATACATATATATTTCATTATTTTCTCACATATTCATTTTTCATTAAGATTTTTGTTTATATAGAGCAGGAGAATAAACATAGTTTTAATAAAAACTTTTGTTTGTATAGCTGTAAACTCTGAAGATAAATTTATTAATTAACATTTTTAATTAAGTTATGGCAACAATGCTATAATATAACATTCAATTGAATAAAAGTTAATCTGAAAAATAAATATTTGAAGGTATTTGAAATATAAGATAATCATTTATTTTTTTTTTTCAGGATTTGTTCTTGAAAAATTCAAAATTATTTTCATTCCAATAGATGAAAAGAAAGAAAATAATTTACTTTCAAAATGTCTCATTTCTTCTTATATTTTCATTTGACTAATATGAATAATTTATGTAATTTTCTTTATTTTATTTTGGCCAATATTCTTGTAATATTCTTTTTTTTAATGGATGTGACTTATTGCGTATAAAATTTTATATTGCTTATAAAAATCTAAAATAGGATTTATTTTTGCGAAGTGATGTAAATCTTATATTTTCTACATGACTTCAATTTCAAAGACTGAAGAGAAAAATCTATTTCACTGGACGAAACCAAGATGTTCAATATTTTTTAAATAATAACTTTTATCTGATAAAAATCGAAAGAGTTGAACAATTTTTAGCATTTCTGAAATTAAAAAGGAAATAGCATATTTTTATTATTATATTTTTGTTAGAAATGGGTGTAACTAGAAATCTGGTTTTAACAAAAACGAAAATTCAAAAATTGATGTTTTTTTTCAATTCGTACAAAATTATCAAATATATTAAATCAATAAATATAATTAAATTTTAAAATTACAAATTCAGAAATTTTATAAATTAAAATATCATCATAAAATCATTATAATTGTCAAAGCTAAAAATTCAACCAGTGATCACGCAATTATGAAAGCAAATCTTCAACCACTACACTACTTAGAAATTTGAAAGTTAATTAAATTTTAGAATATATGAACTCAATATGAAACTTCTCGTTAAATTTTAGAATATATGAACTCAATACAAAACTTCTCGTGCGATTTATCGTGCACTTTATTACTGACACATTATATTATCCTAGAGGACTACTACCTTTATTACTCACACATTATATTGTCCTAGGGGACTACTACAGGTGTACCTTTATTACTCACACATTATATTGTCCTAGGGGACTACTACAGGTGTGTAAAAAAATCGGTGACCTGAAAGTCTGAACCTCCCCTTGTTAGTCATTAAAACTAATGAAACTTACATAAGAAAAGTTATTAAATCTCTAACTAACCTCTATTAAAATGCATTATTTATTCAATACTGCCTTTTTCTGTAATTCTTTGTTGTAGTTGGTGTGTAAACTACTCATTTGCAATTGATTAAAAATCATTTCACAACTGACAGATAGATCACAATCTGCCTTATGGACATCCCTGCTCTATACTATAACAGCAGAAAGTGAAGAATTCTATAAATTTTAAATATTTTATTATAATTGTAAGTAATTATATTTTACTAATCCTATATAATAAACAAACTAATATTTGTTAAATGCAGATTAAATTAAATTTAATAAGATTTCATGCATTTTAAAATATTGTATCATTTACTATTGTTTAGAATAAAAATTATAAAAATTTGAATTTTTGATACTAGAGGATGAAACTTGTTTTAAACTATAACAAACTATGATAGTGCCACATGTAACAATAGACCAATCTGAAAATTATGTGAGGAAACTTGATGAATATAGTTTTAAACTGAGCCATATGATGTCTGTTCATATAGAAAGGGATTATAGCTGGGTAGCAAGGGAGAATTTTTAACAACTAGTATGCCATATAGGACTGGACACCAATGTGTTAAAAACATATCTTTAAAACTATTTATTATAAATGAATGATAGTGATTACCAAAATAATTGCATCATTTTTTTCATATTTGGCAAATTATAAGAATAGCAACATGGAATCGAGATAGATCCTAATTGGAACAGTAAGGATTGATTGTTTTTCCTAACTATTATTATTATTATTATTATTATTTTTTTTTTTTCATTTCAATTTATATATAACAGCACCTCCAGCATTTATTAATTTAGCTATTTATAAAATTTGAATATTTCAAAAAGCTGGATATCTTAAGGTAGGAAATTAACAATAGGCATTTGCAAATTTATATTCACTGTGGAAATTATTATTAACTCAAAACATTATTAATCTTGAAATGAAAGTACCTGAGCTTTTTGTAATCAGTAAGATATTTATTGATGAAAGTCACAAACTAATTACTTTGTTATATTGATATTAACCATGTAGTAATGATTTAATTGTTTTACTGTTATTAGTATTATTCATTCATTTATGTTTTACTTTAGATTCATTAGGAATATATTGTTAAAGTTCCATGATTTTTCTCTGCTATTAACATATAAAATAATAAAATTCATCACTATAAATACATCATTAAACACAATAATTTAATAATAATAAAAGCATTTCCAGCATGAAGAATTTTAATCTACTACACTGCCAAAGAGACACAAATACAAAAATTATTAGCACTATGGCAGGAAATGCTTTCATAACTATAAAAACTCAACATTTACAGCTTTATTAAAAGTTTTACTCAGTTACATACAAGTATAAAAAGAACATTAAGTTGAAAAACTAACTGGAAATTCAAATTGAATATCTGCTGCATTTTCATGATTCCAATTTAGCAATATGCAAATACAAAATATACAATACAGCATTAAAACTTTAATATTATTAATTAGCCGTAAGTTTATTATATATTTTGTATTTTCATACTGCTAAATTAGAATAATGAAAACATAGCAAATGTTCAGTTTGAATTTCCAGTTAGTTTTCCTATTTAATATTCTTTTTACACTTATATGTAATTGAAAAGGGATTTTTACAAAGCTGAAAATATTTTTATAGTCATTAAATTATTCTTAATCCTTCTTGTAGTGCTGAATATTATTATTTTATTAGAAGTAATGAAGAAAGTTTTTGTGTATTTGTGTGCATTGAATGTGACAAGCAGTTTTATTTTTATTCTCTTTGTCATAAGCAACTGAAGTAGGCATGTAGTTAAATAGAACTACATGTCTACTTCAGTTGCTTTCTAGAAATAAAAGTTTCTTGTAGAATTGTATTTCTTTATATTTTACAAAAAAATAAGTTTGAGTTTAGTGGTATTAACTATATATTATAAATATTTTAAAATAAGTAGATGGCAATCTTTAACAATTAAATCACAATATCTTATTAAAATTGGAATCATTCTATTGCATAGTATGCACTACAATTGGATAGATGGACTGTATGGAAATGCATCTATTTTTCATTCAAAGGATTACAGTCCTAATCCTTGAAAAACTGGGGTCCAGAAAAGTGGCCTCTCGCATTTCGCCTTCCACATTTCTCCCCCAGCACTTTTTGCCCCAGGACATTTCGTCCCCTGTGATAATGAATAAGCTACAAAATGTAAATAATACACTCAAGTTTTTAATGATTCTAATTTATTTTGTTTTAATATAATAAATGCACATTATTATCGTTTAAAGCTCGAAGTTGTATGCAATGCCTCTAAGGTAATCAATCAGATTATGATTTTGAAAATCTTCGACTATTCTTTTGATATGCATTAATTCATACTGCATTATAAGTTAGGAAATAAACTAAAAACTGAACTATTGTTGGCTACACAAAATCAGCCAACAAAGACCTAACCCGAATGAAAAGTAACTCCTTCTCATGACATTCAATGCGTATCATGAGTTTCGTATTTTATTTCATTTTTTTTACATTTTTACCTATGTTTTCGTTATTATTATTATCCTTAACTGTAAATCAGTTAATATTAAAATATCGTTGAAATAATTTTATTTGTTGTTTTTATTTAGGTTTTTTTACCGTAGTAGCATTAATTGCAGTGATGTCATATTTGTATAGTAGCATGAATAAAAGAGGTACGGATGCGCTTTTATACATTTTTATATTTCCAGAAAGTTTGTTTTCTCAACATTACAACTGATTAAACAGTGTATTTTTTATTTTGCTTTAAATCTCCTATATAAAGGCCGTGACACACTGAACGCAACATAAAGTGAAGCATAAGAAAGCAACTTTGTGCAGTTACACACGTACAGTATGTCTTGGACTAGCTTTTCCAGTGTGGCTGCTTGAGTTAATGCAAGTGACCATGCGAAAGGAGTTGAAAAAGTTGAATTTTGACCAATCACCATTACGTAAATTACATACTGTAATTAAATTTATTTAATAATTAAAATAAATAAGAAATAATTATTGTTTATCTCTTTTATCCTTTCCATTCTAAAATGGAATAAAAGGTTATCCATTCATCAGCATGATAACCTGCATGCACGAACAATATAGTGTGGCAAGAAGTGAAGGAAGCAATCAACCAATAGAAACAAATGTTTTATTTACTTGGAAATGGCGAAAGTTCAACCGTGTGGTTGGAATGGATGTGTTTTAGAATTACAAAAAACACCATATCTATATGACATGAAATTAAAATAATACCGAAAATATACAATCGCTTCTTTTTAATAACAAATCAATCACACTCCGCAAACGACCTCTGTCGGCAAATCATTGAAACATGAAAAATAAGTCGACTGCAATGTAGACAGGTTGCAGTGCAGTGCAACGTGAAGCGAAGCATGCAAATTTTTCTGTCATCTTTGCTTTGCGTCGCGTTCAGTGTGTCACGGCCTTAATGAGGAAGCATGTTTTGGTGTATGGTATTTTGTAAATATTTAAAGGTGTATCAAAAACTGCTTACATTTTTAATTAATTTGTTAATCGTTTAACAAGTGCAATATCATTATAGCAAATCTACTTCCATATTATAGTTACAGTATCATAGTTTGTCTCTAATTGAAATTCAAGGATAAGTTCAGTGAAACTTTTTTTGAATGAGTTTCTGATAATGTTCTACATTATTTTGGCTTAGTAAATTATAGAAAAAATAGCAATAACATGTTATAAAAAGCGCAAAATTTATTTTTATTGAATTAACTTTGTTACGCATCTTATATATATTAATTCATCTATAAATCGATGGCAGACAGATTATATAATCAAGCACACCAATTACATATGGCATAGATTAATGTTTAATTTTAAAAAAAATCGTAATATTGAACACATTAAAGAACTACAGTGGGTGATCGGTTAACAAACACTTTTTTGAAAGATTTTTATGTTCGGATAATGAACACTTCACAGAACAAACTGTGGGACCCGCAGACTGATCGAATGACAGATCAGCCGGAAAAAGGTAAAGCTGCATGGTAAAGCTGTGGCTTACCATTCTGGAGGATCCAGGGGTCCAACTCCTCCAATTTTTAGGAGGGATCTGGGTCCGGACTATTGAAACCCATCCTTCAACTTCCAGTTGACCCCATCATGGGTGTTGGTCAGCTTGTGATGATGGCGGCTCTATAAGTGGCCGCTGCCAGATAAAAATATTCCATGAGGATAGTTCGGCTTAACTAACCTAATGGAATGACAGGCTTAGGCCTTGCGCGCTCGTGACTTGTGGGTAAGGATGGGAGAAAAGTAGTTTTCCCAATTAAAATGAACTCGGAGATAACGTAAAACAAATCAAAGATTTATTAAAGAAGGTAAGAGAGAGATTTTACAATTTTTTGGTCTTAGAATGG